>JAOWBE010001146.1:0-11350 GCA_028566155.1 Quercus phellos | reverse complement strand
GATTTTCCTCATTTGTTATAACAGACATGATCCCTTATCACCATACTGATATTTTGTTTTGGGAGGAGTAATCAATTGCCTGATAAAATTGTCAGAAAAGGTGTTTAATCCTATGGATTGGGTCTGCATGTGTCAACAACAAACTGGCAGTAGTTATACTACCAGCAATTGGTAAGAAATGGTAAGCATATTTGCTACTGCAAATAACAGTGAGTGAAAGATCCTGTCCCTCATCTGAGGCCTCCCCTTTACTTAAATTGTTTCTTGGGTGTTTTTACTTTTTATTTGTTTGTTAGTTCAGAATTCAGCCAGATAATGTAAAATTTAGATTCTTAAGCTTTAAATTTGAAACTGTTAATTTTCATTTTTCATCTTTTGGATTTTTAACATCTTTCAGGACCTTAATTTTGTGGATATTTACTGCTATGATCATAGAAACTGTTGCTAATGTTGAATTGCAGGCTCTCCTTGCACCTGCAAAATCAATTGCTTCTAATGCTGGAGTCGATGGAGAAATTGTTGTAGAGAAGACTAGAACTTGTAATTGGCAAACTGGATACAATGCAATGACAGGCAGATATGAAGATCTTCTCAGTGCTGGAGTTGCAGATCCTTGTCGTGTTTCAAGGTGTGCACTGCAAAATGCAGTGTCAATTGCGGGTGTAGTTCTAACCACTCAAGCTGTGTTGGTGGAAAAGATAAAGAAGCCTGAGCCAGCTATCCCTCATGTTCCAGGCATAACTCCTTAAAGAAAAGATGGGAAGAGATTAGTTGGAAAGCTAGTTGAAAGAAGAGAAAGGCTCGTATGTGTCGCATTGGTTTGAAACAAACAATTTGAATTTTCTTGGTTTAGACTTGAGATGATGATTAAAGAAGCTTTAGAAGCTGTTGAGAGGCCGGACAAGTCAGCTTTCAATCTGACTTTTGGATTGCGAGAGTATTAAAAGCCATACATGAAGAAAGGGATTGCATGTCCAGTAGCAGTCAGCCTATTAATCTTCGTAATCTCATTCAACATGTAAGATTCCTTTTTTTTTTTTTTGGTTTTGTTTTTGGGTACTCTGTTTTTGGACTTTGTATTATACTGCAATAATAATGATGAGGGTATCTTAAAGAAATTTCTTTATTCTTCTTCCTTAATCTTTTGTTCAGAAATCTTCAAAACCTGTTTCTGATTCTGTCCATATGTATGCTCCAACTTTGCTGTAGAAGTTATCACTAAGAACATTGCACAACTGGTCTACTAGGTATTGTTACAGATGTGGCAGTAAAATTAATTTTGGAATTAAAGCAATATACTTTATCCTTGATAAACCCAATTGTCTGCCAATGTTGCAACATCATCCAGAATATAGCGTCTGTGTATACACAGCTTACAAGAGATTTTATGCCAAGTTTGTTGATTTGAGTGTTATTCCAGACAGGTAATTCTGTCAAAATGAAGTTTTAAGTGAATTCTAACACAATCTCACATCCAAGAGGGTGTAATCAATCATGCATTTACAATGCTTTGCTTGCATCTTATTTCATTGTTCCAAATACATAAGCTAAGTAAGGACTTGTCTTTCACAGTATTATGTCATGAAGTACAACCTACTGCTAATAGTTGAGAATGCTCGAAAATCGAGTTTCAACCTCTACTGTTGAAGAATTTTGACCAAGCCACATTTATGTGTATTTGTTTTACAATCTCAACTATTTTTGGCAAAATTGTCAATTATATATTTTTAAATTGTGTGTATATTTTGAAAAGAAAAAAGAAAAATCTTCGACTTCCCATACAAATATCAAGCAAATATAGAGTTTAAGGTAGCTAAAAAAGGATAGATGCCCATTTTGCAAGTTCACATTGTATATGATCAAGATGATAAAATTGAAAACTTATCAGACAATGCCAATGATCTTGAACATAATAATCAAGTGGTATAAGACAAGAAATACAATAGATTCCATAAAAATGATAAATATATAGTAAAAATAACAATAAATCAATCCATAATGTTTGATCGATTACAAAAAATACTTAACATATATCTGAAGTCATACGAAAATTGCTTAGTAATGTTTTTTACTATGGAATTCTTTGTTCAAAGAAACATATTCTACTGAATATTTTTGATTAAGGTCTCCTCTTACCCTTAGTCCTTTCTCCCTTTCTTGATGTCCTACTATTTATCTTGCTGCAAGCCTCTTGTGAACTGCAAGCCTCTTGCAAACCGCAAGCCTCTTGAAAGCTAGTATCTTCTAGGCCATTCTCCAATGCCTTAACCAGATTCTCAAAGTAATTCCGTGTCACTGTGGTAAGACTGGATAGCTTTGCTCTGAAATTATTGAATTCTTCTTCTGGACACTCTTTGTTGAGGTAGCTATGTATATCCTTCTCTATACAATGATGAAACCTTTCCAAATTAGACTCTGCCTCACCTTGCAAGTACTCAAAGAACCCCTTTTTTGATTTTGCTTTCTTGTCTCCATCCTCAGGGAGGTAATACCCATATGCATATGTCCACTTAAGCACTCTCCTACATTCAATTATCTGCAACCAGGCCTCTGTAATGAACTTAAGCTCGGCTGTAGTTGCCCCCCTTAGGTCACTAAGTCTTACCATGTAGTCATTTTGCATTTGCTTTAAATCCTTAACAGCTTGTTTCCTTGATAATTCATTGCCTGCCCATCTCTCGTAATAATGAGTATACTTTTCCAAATGCTTCTCAGCTCTTTTTCTGATATCTTCATCCTCATTATACTTACCCTCTTCCTTATTCTTTTGGAATGTATTACAACCATAGAACCCACCTGTTCTCTCACCATGCTCCTTCCATGTTCCAAGGCACATCCAGCAAAACTCATGTCCACAAGGGTCCCGGCATGTCATGTGCATGCACCCTTGGTTCTTCTCAATGGGTTTTCCACACTTTGGACATGGCTTTGTATTGACCAACAACCATGCTGTATTCTCAGCCTCAGAACTATTCTTCAATTGCCACTTAGCCACAGTCTCACAATCCACTGGCCTATGTGCATCATCCATACAATTCCAACAAAACCCATTGTTACAATGGCAACAAACATCATAGCACTCTTCGTCACCTCCTTCACAAAACTCCATCGCGTACTCACAATCCGCACTCGGACACCATTTATACTTCTTATTACTCTCAATATAAAACCTTATCAAATACTGCAAATACCTCTCCTTATCTTCCTTTTTAGCAAACAAATCAATCGAATCACGATCCACCACTGCGTTACAGCGCGGTTCAGGACATCTCAATGTCAAACATCCAACCCCATCTTCAATTGCCACACTCACATACTTCTCCCAACACTCCCTACAAAAGGGATGACCACAACTAACCCAACCCATCATAGAAACACGATCATTCTCATAACATATAGAGCAAGTTAGTTTAACTTTTCCAAGTTTATTGGGCAGCAAAAAAACCGGTTTTTCAAACAAACCTACTTTTTTTCTAATTCTCTCTTCATCAGCAAACCACTCATCTTGAACGTCACACGCTCTCCAATTGTAATTTAGGAGAAGCACCGTCGCGGCAGCTTTTGATATGGAAAGAACATTGGATACCTCGGTGATATCGTTCTCTTGACGTTGTTGGATATCTGATTCTGTCAATACAACATAACTTTGCTTTGCCTTCTTGCTCCTTCTTGACTCATCGTCATCGTCACCAACAGCTAAGTTCTCCTCTTCTTTGTCGCTGTAATAGACGGGGTCGTCATCGTCGTAGGTTGTCTCCTCGGCCTCACTGTCGTACATGTAATCCTCGGAGTCCATGGCAGCTGCAGCGACAAAAACTAGAAGGCAATTAATACATAATATTAGGCTTTGTTTTTCGCAACTCGATTATTGTTGTGTGTGTCTCAGAGTTGGGTTATTGGGGTTATATATATATTACATATGAGACAAAGGTCGGTTAAGAAGTTCGGTTAGAACTGATTTCCTAATCCTAAACAAAAACAAACTTCGACTCCTACTACTAGGAGTCCGTTTTGGACAAGCTTTTGCACCAATATTATTAATTTCGGGGTGTTCCGGCCAATTTATTTAGGCCGGTACCATATTTTGGCTCTTGAAAAAAAAAAACATGGGTTTTGTACCTCGTCGCTCACGATGTTGCTGGTCACTGGTCTAGTGAAGAAAGCTACCCACTCGCCCCTTCTTCTGCTATTTTCTTCTTCTTCTGGGTTTCGCAATTTCGCGTCCTCTGCTTCCGCCACTGCCAGAGTTCTTTTTATTTTTGTGTATCGTGTTGTCCTTCCTTCTATGCTCTCTTCTCCTGTCGTCCACTTCTCTCTTTCGTGTTTTAAATTGTTTTTTTCTTTGTTTTGTTGTTGTGAGCCCCACGTTATTAATAAATATAACAATATTAAAAAGGAAAGCTGATTCAAGTTTGTCTTGTCAATTCTATTGACTTCTTCCATTCCACTGTTTTCTATGGTTTGTAATCTTTTTCCTTTGCTTTATTTATTTATTTTATTTATTTATAATTTTTAAAATTCTTTTTTTAATATTATTACTCTTATTATATTCTATAAATAATTGAATTGATACCTGTTAATATTATTACCATTATTGAACTGATATTTGGGCTTAAAAATTACATATTTCAACCATATGTATTTATAACTTTAAAACCCTTAAAAGCATTAGCATTGGAAAATTCCAATGCTACTCTATTTTACAATTCTAAAAAACCACTTTTACCATTATATCATACCATTTTACAATACCTTCACATCCCAAACTTCTATTTTCCTCTTTTACTTATTAAAATAATATATCTACATAATAAAATAATATATCTCAAAATTATATCTTCTCTCCCATCTCTCTCATCTCTCTCATTTTCAACTCTCTCCCATTTGTAACTTCCGTCGGAGCCTTCATTTTCGACGAGGTGGTGAAATAATCCAACAATAACCCATCAACTCAAAACACCAAAAACTTCATAGATCAACCAAAAACGCATCAATCAACAAAACCCACAAACAAAAAATCCTAAATTTCACAACTTGGCTTCAATAAAACCCAAAACTTCATTCGCTCCATGATGAGCTCGTACTCGCACTGCTTCGGTCGTGGATCGCAAATTCGTGGGTCACGAATTCGTGGGTCGTGGATCGCTGTGTTGGTTTTGCCATGTTGGATCATGGGTCGTGGATCGCGAATTCGTGGGTTGTGCTTTGTGGTGCTGGGTTGGGGGTGGCTGTTGCGGATGGCGTGATATGGTGCTAGGTTGCGAGTGCTAGGTTCGGCGATGAAGAGACAGGGATGAGAGACAAAGACGAGAGATGAGCGTGATATGGTGCTGGGTTGCGATTGCTAGGTTTGGCGATGGAGAGATAGAGATGAGAGACAGGGACAAGAGATGAGAGACAGAGGAGAGAGAGTTAGAGATGAGAGACAGAACAGAGGAGAGAGAGTCAGATAAAATATTATTATTTTTTTACAATACTTGCTACAGTGCAATTCTATGTTTAGAATTGCACTGTAGCAGTATTGCAAAAAAATTTGCAATACTGCTGCTGTTTAGCATTCTCTAATGCAGATGGTTTTAAGGTTTAAAATTCCAAATTTCCCTTAGATATGGCATTAGCATTCTCCAATGCTAATGCTCGAATAATTTATGAATTTTTGTTAATAAAACATGTTTTCAAGTAGGTTGGGACGATAAATTTATAGAATAAGATTTTTTTTTTTTTTTTTTTAACATATTTCTAGTCGCTAACCTTGCGATGCAAGAGATGGTTAAATCGACGAGTGCGCTTGTCGGACGCGCACCGCTCGTCGATTGCGCCGCTTGTCGATCGACGAGCAATGCGATTGTCTGACGAGCGCGCTCGTCGATCGACGAGAGACGAGCGCGCTCGTTGATCGCGATCGACGATCGCGATCGTGCACCGCGCCGCTCGTCGGCGCGACGCGGCGCAATCTGGGCTCTCTCTTCTCTCTCTTTCTCTCTCTTTTTCCGGAAGTGATTTGAAGTGAAAATGAGGGGAGAAAATGATTTCCGGGTCAAAGGTGAAAATATTGGTCAACCGGAAGTCATTTTCTGGAAAATGATATTTTCCGTGACAGCCAAACACTCCGGTTTTATGGAAAATGATTTCCGGAAACAGCTTTCACCCAATTCAAACACACCCTAAACTATTCATTTTTTTCAAAGAGTTGGAAAAGGCTGGATATGTATTAGGCATGTGTCAGTTTAGATAGGAAAAGTCAAATCATTTTGCAACTGGACTAAAATGCCCTCTAATTTTGACCAATACTTAAGCCTCACCCAAAACAACTTTATCTTGAGTCTTGAGAGTTGAGTCTTTTGACTTATAGTTTTTTGCTTTTAACATCTTAATCTTCCTTTCAGTGATTCTAGGTTCCATTTCTTTTTTATAGTAATGCTAATATTTTTAAAACAAAAATATTATTAAAAAAATATTTTTACAACAAATTTTATAATATTTAAAGTAGTCATTAGATGTTCTAAATTCAATTAGACAAAGAAAATATTAAATTAATGAATAAAATTAATGAATAATATATATGTGGAAAAATTAAATATTAAAAAAAAAGACATTAATACTTGAATGGGTGTTTATTTAATTTTTCTTTCTAATATGAAGAGGGGCGATTCTATAAAATTAATAGAAATAGATGATGGACTATGGACGATGTTAGGGGTTAAGGGGGAGAAATTTCTAATTCCACCAGCTTAAAAAATAAGATTATCTTTTATAGCAGTAATCTAAGGTCCAAATTTCTTTGTTGGAAGATTAATCTTCAAACTTCATCTATTAATAATAAATAGATTTAGGGATCAATTTTTGTCTACTCAAAAAATCGATTAGTGTCTTAGCTTGAAGATAAAAAGTAATCATTAGGAGCAGACTTGTACTTATTCAATGTAATTTAAATTTTGTTAAGTGTGATAGGAATCAGAGCTTAAAACGTAAATTTTAATTTCACATAATGAATGGCCTTTGTTATCTAAAACCAAATACGAGCCATGAACACTAAGAGTTGGAAAATTTCATTCTATCCTTGACATTTTTGTGCAAGGGCAAATATTCCTTGAAGATAGTGACTTTATCATACATGCTTTCTTATTTATTAAAATTTCCTTATTTCTTTCATTGTTGTTGATTTGATATAAAATTTAAGGGTTAATTTGCAATTGTAGTCTTAAAATTTTTTTTAAAAAAATTTTGCTGCTCATTTTTCAAGAATATTTAAATATAATTAGTATAATTTAAATTATCTTGATCACAACTGGTCAAAATAAATAAAAGTACTTACCTAACCAAAACATTTAAGTACAATGACATAATATTGTCAAAATGAAAATATAACACCCAAAAAAAAAAAAAAGAAGAAGAAGAAGAAGAAGAAGAAGACAAGAGAAGCATCAAATTAACAATGGCATAATATTGTCATAGTGAGAGAAGAAGCAATGGCATAAGATTGTCAAAAATAACAAAAATAATATTGTCACAATTTTTGTTATACAATTCAAAAGCTTCTACCTAACATTTCAAACAAAATATTGGATTCAATCCCATTTCACTTGAAGTACATGTTTTCCTTTTTTTGAACCATTTGAGGAGTACAAGTCTCTTTCTTCGGATATGTAGAGTTGTTATGACCAACATGCTTGCAAAGCCCACAAGTCTTCTTTTGCTTTCCTAATTCCCTTCCACCTTTCATTTGTTTTTACTTTGGGTGACCCTTTGTGTTTGATAGCGGAGAACAATTAATGAAACAATCTCCATCAATCACACCATTAACATTGGCATTAACCACATTTTCCTTGCCTACTAAATTTTCATCATCCAACACTAGCAATTCTTTTTTACTTAATGAGGCTTCACAACACCAACATGATGGTAAATACAATGGTGAGATATGGTAACAATCTTTGTGAAGGAATAAACTAAGAATGTGACAACAAACTATACCCCAAAATTCAAAATGCTTGCAACTACAATTAGTCATCTCACCATCCCATAAGACCTTGTGCTTTTGATTAGTTTCATCTTTATAATATTATAGCACAAATTCAATACGGTTTTCTTGATGAACTGAATATTGTGTTGCTCTTAAAAACTCCATTTGAAATTTTTTGAAAGCATAAGGTGTCAAAACATTGTGTGCTTGGTCTTCTAACGGTGACAATGTTCTTAAAGAAGAATCTCTAAATGTCTCTAACATTGTATCATGTGATTGTGTTTGCTCAATATCTTCAATGGCAAGATCAACCTAAGATTATGAATAATAAAATAAATTAAAAACTTTTATATGACACATAAAGACTACAAATATTAACAATATATATATATATATACAATAAAAGAAATCAATGGTAAGTATTAACTTACTTGTTTAATGAGTTGGATTAAGTTTATGTAAGAACTAACAAACCGATTAATAAAGGCATCTATACTTTCCGATCTTCTTGTTATTGTCATTCCACCAAAAAAATGTTTATGAAGGTAACATGGTACCCAAAAGTGTTTGATTTGATATAAACCAATTACATGCTTATTAGTAAGCATGTCATACTTTTCCATAACTTGAGTCCATTAACCCTCAAATTCTTCACATGAGTCTAACTTGTAGAACTCTGTGCACCAATTTAAATATTGATTAAAGAGAATGGATGTAAACCAACCACTAAATTTAGTGGTAATATGCCATGCATATACAAAAGGCATGTTTTGTGAGTAGTAATTTTGTTGATATTACCTTTGTAATCCATGGATCTTGATCCATCAAAATTGCCTTGGGTTTTTTCTTCATTGAACATGCAAAATTCTGCTAATCAAACGAAAATTTATTAGAATATGTAAAAATTTCAAATGATATGTATTAATATTAGTCTACTAATTAATTAAATAAAATGGAAAAATAGTTGTACAAATTTATAAGATAAATAGAGTACCTTTAACCATCGAAAAGCACCAATTATTTCATTTCGAAGAAGTGCACAACCAAAGAGAATTGTTTTTCTATGATTATTGACTCCGACAAAAATACCAAAAGGCATATTATAAGCATTTACCTTGTAAGTAGTAAAAAAAAAAAAAAAAAAAAAAAACTACATCATCTTTTTGGTACCAATCAAAACTATGAGGGTGTGACCAAAAAATATGCTCTAACCTTTTCTCTTCATTGGTTGTGAATGCATATTGAAACTTAGAATTCCTTTCTGTAGCAACTTTACAAAATTGTAAGAGATCTATGACTTCATTCACAGCATGTATCTTTCTCATTTTCATATAAAAATTACGAATATCCCGTTGAAAAAATGGAAGATGTCCATGTTTCACATTTTTCTTAAGTTCTATAACACGTATTATTTCTCTAACTAAAAGTCCAACTTCTCTGTATAAGAGAATGCAAATTTTATCATCTTCGGTGATAACTCGATTATCCGGAAGAAATTGTACTCTCGAAGGGAACAACAATTCATGATTGTGATTTACAACAAAAATAGTGACATGCCATTCTTTTGTAAAAATGTCTATTGACTTTTGCAATACAATAGTTAGACGAACTTTGCATCCACATTTTAAAGACTTCTTATTTTGTTGCTTCTTAGATGGATCCACCATTTTTAGTCATTGTCTACCTTCCTGATGACAAAAGAAATTATATCTTCCTATTTCTCCATTTTTTTTTTCTTTGAACGACCTTTTCAAATTGTAAAACCATTTCGATTTGTATAATTTTTATATAAAATGAAAGTTTCTTCTTCACTAAGAAAACATTGACCAACAAAAGGCTCATATTCATTTTCTATTGAATTTATATCCTCATATTCTTCAATAACCCCCGTTTCATCTATTGAACATTCATTCCAATCAATTATTTCCCCTCCACATGTGTTATTATTTTTTCCATCATTCGGAAACTCATTTAACTCAACATGATTCTTTGAAACACTTCCATGAATCTCACTTGCAATTAAATCATCATCAATTTGTGCTATATTAAAACAAGAATTAAAAAAAAAATCAATATCATATTATATGTTAAATGAAATATGGATTACAAATAAATAAAAATGATAGTACCTTCTTGTGGTAGCTCATTTAAGTCAAATTAATTCATTGGAACAAGTTGATGAGTCTCCCTGCAACTAAATAGTCATCCATTTGTGCTACATTAAAACAAGATTAAAACAATCAATATTCAATATCATATTTTATGATAAATGAAAAAAATGATACAAATAATATAAAATAAAATAAAATAAAATAAAATTTCATTATTGAAATAATTCATTTAACTTAAAAAAAATTCCTTTTACCAACTTGATGAGTCTCACTTATAACTAAATTCTCATCCATTGATGCTATATTAAAACAAGATTAAAACAATCCACATCATATTTTAGTATAAATGAAAAAAAAAAACATGATACAAATAAAATAAGATAATGACTAGATGCCCTGTGCTCTATTTTTTTTTTTTTGAGAAACAAATACACACACATATAGGGGAGAGGGAAAGGGGTTTTAACACAAATGCACACCATAACTCTACTCAAAAGCCATGGTAACTTTTAAAGGAGGACGAGGCAAGTTATACTACACACAACAAACTCTCTTAAGCAATGTGGGACAATTACTCTTTTTTTTTTTTTAGAAACAAACACACACACACACAGAGAGGAGAGAACAACATAATTTCACAAAACTGCATTTACAATTCTTCCCATTTTTTCTTAGATTTTATCACTTGCATCATTTATTTATGCCCTTAGTTTTTTCATGTTAATATGAAAGAACAAAAATAATTTTTACTTTTTTTTTGCCCTTTTCTTAGTTTTCCACTTATATCTTTTACCAAAGCTCCACCCCCTTTGTTTGTTTTTGTTTTTGTTTTGTTTTGTTTTGTTTGTTTTGTTTTTTTGTTTTTGGCATATGAATTACAAGTGCTCTACTTTACCTAGTTTGAGCAAGCATTTCAAGAAATTATTTTTCCTATGCATTTTCCTACTTCACAGGCACAATGAATTCCATGGTAAACAATTCTGCATATTAATATTGATTGTGGAGTCTTTTATATTATTTGTGGACAGAGTCATGCCAGGAGGCAGGAGGTAAGTCTGTGTACATTTTAAATTTCAGAGCACATATTCTTATATGTTACTTGGGTTATATTGTACTTGGAATTTCATGTTTCTTTGTACTTGGAATTTCATGTTTTATCTCTATTTATAGTAATAGAGATAAAACAAATGTGCAATTGTATTAAAGACAAATTAATCTAGATGAATCTAAATACTTAGAAAGGCTTTTAGAAAAAGGCCAAAAGTTGAACTTAGGC
>JAOWBE010001082.1:0-11359 GCA_028566155.1 Quercus phellos | reverse complement strand
AAAGAAAGTTTAAGAAATACAACACCAGAAGGAAAAACTCCAGATACTTGATTATACTATTCTGGCTAGGCCGAGGATGATTTTTATATCTTATTCATATAAATACTCTTCCATACCATTCACGATCGTTACGTCTTTTCTAAATTCAGGCTAGTTCTTTCTCCCATGCTTTACAAATTTATTGTTTAGGCTTGTTGGGCCTGAGTCCAATCCTATTTTGGAGTCCAAGCCAAAACTGGTCCTTACACCCACAAAATGTTGAGAGCTTTTAAAGAGAATTTTGAGAGAGAAACCCTAGAGAAAAACAAGATTGACTCATCCACAATCTTCATCTTTTGATTCTCCAAATTCCTCTACTCTCACCCTCTCCATTGTTACATCCTTGAGAGGTACATTAGCCAAAATCCTTTTCACACTATACCCATACCCGTGAGAAGGTTATTTGGTTTTTGGGAAGTAGTTAAGAAATGACCAATTGATATTGATTGATGCTATGGGTTATCGCGGAATCCGGTAAGCTAAAAAAAACAAAGGTTCGGCATAACCTCGTTGGAACAAGAAGGTTGGAGGGTTTAGGTGCATTGAGTAGATTAGGCTTGGAGGGTCTTCTGTTGTTCATGTATCCCAACTTCATTTTTTAGTGGATTATTGACCGCTTGAAGGGCGGCGGAGAGGTTTTACACCGAGGACTTCAGTTTGCTCTTTGATAACACATCGTTGTGTTATCTTTGTGTTTGCATCTCTCTTCTCTTTATATTTGCCATTTAATTACTGCTATGGTTGTGATTATTTATGGTTTAATTTTTTTTTTCAATTCTGTATTAGCTTATGGTCATGTTCTGCACATTTATTGTTTGATAATAAACTTGAATTGGTAACTTGTAATTTGGGGGTCTAAACGTTCAAGGTGTTTTACACACTATTTGAACTTTCAGATTTAGACAAGCTCATTCATGAAAAGATATTGTTATATCTAATTGGGCATATTGTGGTTTGTAGTAGGACAGACCCAAGATTTTAAGTTAAGGGTTGGCGTTAAGCAAAAATAAATAAATAAATAAACATCTATATAGTAATAACAAACTATCAATCAAGATAAATACACAATATTATTGTTTCTTAATATATTATATTAAGATGCAATCATCTACCAATAAAAATAAAAGTCACAATTTTCATAGCTGAAAATGCTTGAGAAGTAATAAACATGAGGTAGTGACATGTTGGTAATTTAGGGGAAAGAAAGTGATTTTTTATTTATTTTTTTGAAAAGACGGTGGAAGGAAAATGATTGGTAAAAAAATTTGAACAATTTAAAAATTCGATTATGTGAGAAAATTAAGAGACGGTGAGCAACGAAATGCACTGGGCGTCACCAGTTAGCTTGGTCTGGTCATAGCTGGCTCGGCTCATGACTCTCTCTCTCTTTCTCTTGATTGTTTCCTTTCTCTTTATTTCTTTTGGAATTTTAGTTGTTATTAATATGGCTAAATTTTTGTTTAGGTTGGTTTTTTCTTTTTGTGTGTGTATATGATTGTTGTTGTTTAGACTGAGTTGTGATATCGTTTGGGTTAGATTTGGATTTTGGTGATGTTTAAGCTGAGTTTTAATTTTAATTTTGTGGAGGGGGCCAAGCTTTTGAATCGGAGGAGGAATAGGATAGGACTATAGTATTGGGCATTTCACAATTATATTATCTTCAAATAACTTCTTTTAAAACAAAAAATTGGTCTATATTTGGCTTAATTTATTTGTTGTAAAACCAATCAAGTAGTTGTAAAATTATTTTTAGATAAAAAATTATTTTGCATAGGTGATGATTGTACTTGTCTATTTACTAAGTGTATTCGGATTTCCCTCTACCTCTTCTATATAAATTGCATTCAGCACTCTTATTCCAACACGAACGGAAGCAAAGTTTAGTAGTATATTTTCTTTATTTCTTTCATATATTTCTTTCTTGCATTGTTGGGAGAATTAATAACGATGTTCGAGGAGAGCGAAATCCCTGGTTGCTTATGGTCTTCTTTTCCCAACTTCTATCAAAGTGAGTTTGCGTTGAATTTTTCTGCTGTACAAGCTATCAATTCCGAGAATGATGTTGTTGTTACCGGAACCAACGATTCTATAGCACAACCTGTTGATTCCGAGAACGAGGAGGAGGAGGACGTTTCCAACTCCGAGCTTCGAAGTGACTCGTATTTGATATATATGAATGAACAGTTATCACCTTTGGATTTTGGTTTGGAACATGAAATTACTAAGTGAAAGGCACCAATGTGCGCTGCTGTTGAATCCTCCAAAGTTGCTAGTTGTAGCAATTTCGACTCGGCTCTTTCTCTTCCGAGTATAGTACTTTCTAGAAGCGAGTTGGATCTTCTCAACCTGTTCATGGTCTCCCGGACTGTTGATTCCAATGTTGAAGCTTCCTCTTCCATATCAAATGACTTGGTTCCTTTGCCATTGAATTATGCATCATCCTTCTTGGTTCCTCTACCGATGCCTCCTCCTCCTACTGTTGTTATTGATTTTGTTAGTTAGCGCACTTATTACAAGAGCAACTCGGACGTCGCTTACGCTGCACTCAATCAAGTTAATCAACAATTCAATATAATGAACAATACTCAATTTCAGCCTCCAATTGCTAATGTTAATAGTATTACTTCTTATCATAATTTTGCAGATGAGTTTGTTCCTCTACAATTGAATTCTACAGTGACTGGTGTGGTGTCATCGGTGGGATAACCTTTTTCAATTCCTCTACCCATGGCTACTCCTCCTACTGCTACTGTTGATTTCAATAATGAGTGTGCTTATTACAAAAGCAAGCCGGACCTTGCTTGCGTTGCACTCAATCAAGTTAATCAACAATTCCATGTAGTAAACAATACTCAATTGGAGCCTCCAATTGCTAATACTAATGGTATTACTTCTTTATCATAAATTTGCCTTTAAAGAGTTTATTTTGTATTTTTATTTGTATGTACTGCTTACAGAATTTCAACAATGCTATTATTTATATCACTCTCTGTCATGATTGAATTCTCATTAAAAGTTTTTTTTTTTTTTTTTTTGGTTTTTGTACATTGGTCAATTTTGTATTAGCTTGAGTTTTATTGCTCTTTGTTTTGTATTGTTTAGGTCTCTGTTTAATTATAACTTGGAACTAGCCTTGTTTCTTCTAATGAATAAATCTTTTTGATTTATCAAATTAATAAATAAATAAAACAATTCTATTATATCTAAAATATATTAATATATGTTTATTTGCTTTGAGAATAGAGGCTTTTCTTTTTTCGATTTAGCATGTTGTGTTGAACAATTATTTGATGATTGAATAGTAAAAACATCAAATTGTGTTGTGGTTATAGGCTTTTGCAATTAGCTGCCTCTACATCACTTGCTGAATTTGCTTTCTTGACCGTGTACAATACTTCAATTTACGGCAAAGATCACTGAAAATTCTAATGAGGCAAAGCGTCAAAGGAGGTTAGTAACAAGAAACTTTATGTTTTTTCAAATATTGTACAATGCTTCTCAATTTTATATATATTTAAAATGGACTGCATGCCAATTTGATTATTTTCCATATTAGAAAGCAAGCAAATTTAGAATCAGGTAGACAGTCTAGAAGAAAAGGACAAGACGTGATGAAAAACACTAAAGATGAGGTAATTCTTTATGTTTGTTGTTAACGCTAAACACTCTTACCCACAATATCCTTATACGAATAATAATTTAAGTTTTCATGGTTTTATATACATTGAACATCTTAAGAAGATAGACTCAAAATTATCGCTAGCTCGCTTGGAGCGTAAAGAAAACTGTGACACATCTCATTATTGGAATAGAGTTGCAATAATTGATCGTGTGACAATTATTGCACGGGTAAGTTTGAGAATCAAATCATGGAAGTGCAAGGGTGTAAAATTACTTTCACTTTCTTTCTTTCTTCCCTTTGTAGTTTTTGCATTCGTATAGAATATGTTGTTTATATATCATATAGATTTTTTCAGGCCTATACATCTGAGGAAAAACTTATGAGAGTGACAGGGTTCCACCCACCAGATGACCCAATTTTTCAATCTATTGCTGAAAATGCTAGTCTGAATTTGTCGGATGTTAGAAGCTCGATACATGCTCCTACATTTCTCACTTCACCAATTCCACCATACCTTAACCAACTAGTTTCTACTTTTTCCAATGCTCCACATCCCAACAACAACAAGTGCAAAATCAAAATTTTCTGAATACTGGTTTGCATGGGGTCATGCCTAATTGGGACAATAACCGATAGAAAAAGTATTAGTTCAAAATTATTGATATTAATACAACATCTTTCTAATTATTATTATGATTTAGTTAAATCACTATTGGTTGATTTGGACGGAAGTACTTATAGTGTAGGATTTGGATTTCAATTTCTAGTTGAAATGACTTGAATGATATGTTAAATTTCTCTTTTTTATTGATGAAATTTATGAATGGTTGAGTTTTATTAATTTTTTGAGTTGAAATTATTATGTGGGATATCACTTGTGTTTTTGTTGGAGCAACATACCTAAAGTTCAAATATTCTGTTATTAAATCTATATCAAGCAAAATATAGTAGCAATTGTTCTCTGAATCACTTGATCTTAGATTTTGAAGCCCAAATGCAACCTTGGTGAAGACACTTTATATGTTCTCAGTGTTGAAGTTTATTGCCTTGTATATGTATTGTTATTACATTCCTTTTTCTCTATCTTGTACTTTCTTATAGAACTTCTCTAGCTTCTATATACTTCTCCATGAAAACAATGCATTATGACAAATATTTGTTTCAATGATTGAAAATTTTGGAAAATATTTTGTTTTATGAACTAGGTAGATTAGGTGGTGATTGTTATTTGTAAGATGTCACCCTTGTTTGGCTAGCAGGCTTGGAGTGATAGGTTGAAAGCTTTCAAATCTTTGAAGCCCATTCCACCTTTGCATTTTCTTTGCACACTTTGTCCCCTCTAACCTAATGAATTGAATTTTCCTTATGAACCTGTCTCCACTAAAATTTCCTTATCATGGAGATTTAAGTGAGATTGATCACGTAAAGACTCATGCAATTTAAAATTCTTTGTTTTTTTTTTTTTTTTTGGTGCTTAAACCCACACACTAACACAAGTATATTTCACTCATATTTAGCAAGACACAACCACCTTTGTTCTTCTATGGCTTTTTTTTTTATGACACCAATAACTAGCTTCTTTTAACTGAATGAGAACAACCCTGAAACCAATTATTTTCTCTGCTTTTCTTCTTTGAGATTTGCTACCCCAATTAAAATATCCACTCCAATGGCTAATATGAGCATTGTCCCTACCGTTGGGCTCTCTAAGACTTTTATAGATTGAAAAAACAAAGCAAAGTAAGCAAGTATCTTTCATTTTGATTTCAAATCCACACCTTTCACTTTCTGTTTTGGGTACTTTGATGTTGGACTATCGGTATATTTGTTGTTGTGCATCTTATCATTATGGATTTCCTGTTTTCTTATCATATGCCATTATGATCTTGTTTGATATGGTAAAGGAGCATGAGTTAATATTTTTAAATTTGGTTTACTATTTTATGTAATTGCTCCACTGTTGAGGGAGATAAGTCTTGGAGATTTGGTTGTTTTTTGAAGGGTTGTTCTAAGTGGTTTAATTTGTTCAATTGGTTGATGACTCTAGTGGATTTTAGTTAATGGTGTGTGTTTGAATGTGGTAAGAAAAGATGTATCATAGAAGAGCCAGTTGAACTACATAGTGTCTTGGGGAGCTGAAAATTCAAATTTATAGGGTAATGCTACCAACTTAATCTCTTTAGCAAATTTTCCATACTTCTCCTATGAATATCTGTGTATCATTGTAGAGCCTTCAATTGAAAATTATACTATGAGTTTGTAATTGTCCATGACTAGGCATAGAACACAGTTGGAATGCATATGTCTGGGTTAGTTATCCACTTTTAAGTAAAATTATTATCCATTTTCCATGAACTAGGATCTTGTATGGTTCTTTTGGCAGTTTTTGGTGGTCATTTATTGTTTTAGGTCTCAAGTTGTGATCTTGTTGTTGGCCAATGACCTCTAACTCAAATGGTAGCTCCTCCCCTCATAAAATGCAATGGGTGAGTGATTTCATACTTTCAAGAGCATATATTAAATAACCAATAAAATAAAAAGAGAGTGTATGAGGTTGCAAGCTTGAAACTGTATTTCATTTTGGGTATTGATGTGAACTTGTTACTTGGCCATTGCTTTGCCAACTTTACGAAACATTATTCAAGTTCCATGCCATCTTCTAAAGCATAGCTTTCTAAATTATCTCATGTAATTGCTAAGGTCCTATACTGCATATTTTGGCATCTTCCTAAATTGTGAAATCAGATGTACTCATTTCACTGAATCATGAAATAATAATTTCAATTACATATCATTTGGGATCAAGTGTTAGCAGTTGTTAAACATGCAAGATTCTCTATCAAGTATTGTTTCTTTAACGAGCATGCTTGTGTAAATCCATACACAACGGCTGGTGATTCTAACCTTATAACCACAGTAGAAGCATTGAAGGTTCTTGATTCCCATGGATTAGACATATTTGAGCTGGGTACACCACACTCTAATCCTTTGGTGGATGCTCCAATTATCCAAGTATTATAGTTGTCTTTTATGTTTTTTAAAATTAATGTGTACACTTCTTTTAATGATGTGTCTCTTTGTTCAAGTTGCAGCTACATGTCTTGGCAAGAGGGACCAATTACAATGCAACTGTATCTATGATGAAGGTAGGGCCATTATACAATACCATGCCATTTTTTGCCATCATCAGATCAATATACAAAAAAGGCCCTATTATTTTATTGTACTCTTTCTTCATCTGTTTTATGTTGGCAAAACATCCACTATCAAGTCTTTGTGAGATGTTCATAAAGAAAAGTAATTTGACTTACGCCATACCATCTTTGTTATTAGTGAAAACTCAATTGCAGAAGTGGATTGAAAAAACTTTTGATGAGTTAACTGTTGATTCTTTTGAATGCTAGGTAAACTCTTCTTTGAGAAATAAGTGGTTTGTCTACTTAATCTCTTCTCGGTATCCAATATATATCTCTTATGATAACCTTTGAACGAGTTTTAAGTCCCAACCAAAGAGAAAAAAAGGAGTTTCAAGTCATTAATATAAACCACAAACAATAACTATCATAGCAATTGGTGGATTGGAATCAGTAATATGCCCCTGAATGGTGTCTATATTTAGGAAGCAAACATGTCTGAAAATTATAGTATAAGTTTGCTATTGGTTTTTTCATCCAAACTTAAATTATTATAGTTTAAGGTTTGGATTTCACGTTTAAAAAAAAAAAAAAAAGGTTTGGATTTTCACTATTTGGACCAAATTATCATAACAAAATGTGGTTGCATATGATAATTGTTCCATAATGAATGATTTTAGAAATAGAATCATTAATTAATCTGAAACCCATCTATATACCATCGTGAAAGGAAAACATTGTGCTCCTTACTTTTTTATTGCAATCAGTGACAATGAGTACAAACGCATCAAGGATTGATTCTTGTACTGCCATCATCATCGAATGAAAATTGAAAAGAAAGTAGCAACTAGAAAAAGGTGTCCCCTTAAGGTATGTTCAAGAAAAATTAATAAATAGTGAAAAGCAAAGCTGAGGAGGAAACATAGGGATTGTGTTTCCGTGGGTCACACTCACATCCAAAAGGTGAACTGTGAATCTGTAATGTTGCATTTGAGTTTGCACAAGCGATGACAATGTGGGGGAAGAAAGTGGGAAATCAATGGGCCTAGGTAGCCCATTGAAACATTATGACCTCCATCTCCATTCCCCAGTTGGCAGAACAAAATTTTCTTTGTATAATCATTAATGCATATCATGTCATTAAAATTACAAGGGAATCATTATTTTAAATTACCACGCTGTGAGTTTAATGAATTTTCCTCCAAACTTATTAGAATTTAACTTTTTCTTTGTAAGACTGCTTTATAACCTTGTTTTAATTTATGTATCATAGAAATTGTGACCTAAGAGAGGATTACTTTTCTTTTTGTAGCTTATAAATATTATTGGAAAGAAAGAATTAATACTATTCGAGCATTATTAAAGTTTAGCTTAATTGGAAAAATCTCTTAACTTTAAAAAAAATCATCATAAAGCATAAACCTGTAGATTGAAATTCTATTATATTTATAAAAATAAAAATAAAAAACTAATTTGTGGATATCCAAAACAAATTGCTCCTCCTTGTAAAACATTCATTTTCACAAGCCATCAGTTAAACAGGTTCTTAATAAATAATAAATAAAAGAGATATATAGCATACATCTATCCAAGACGTCTTCTTTATACCTTCAAGTTAAGGGGGGATTTAGATCCAAGAAACAACTGGGAAATGTCATTTGCTACTTAATACTTCTTTTGTAAATAAATAGGGTCGGCCCAACACCTAGGCCTAAGGCCTCCATTACAAAAAGCACCATCCCCTTTGTAAAAATTCTCCATCGTCCATTATAAAAATACCCTAATTTTATGATAATAGTTGTTTTAATAAGAGGATAAATTTATTGATAATAATTCGATTGCTAATTTTGATTCCTAAAAGCAATGAAAAGCCTCCTTATATTATTACATATTGTAAACAAATATGGTGTACTTACAACCCAAAACAAACAAACCAAAAAAAAAAAAGAAGAAGAAAGAAAGAAGAAGCTAATTTCAAGAGACTGCACCAATTTGTGACTACAAATTACATGTTATTCGTTTCTCAAAAAAAAAAAAAAAAAAAAACATATTATTCAATAAGGTTACCCTTGCACAACTCTTAAGTCTTACCCCCACCTTTAGGCCTCCACCAAAAGTTACAAGGTAAAAGAATCTCGAAATAAACAAATAAAGTGAGATAACTTTTATCCTTTCCAAAAACACATGGAAGAAAAAGATTATTTAAAAAAAGGGGAGAGTGAATAAAAAGAAGAGCCCTAGGGCATTTTAGCATAGTAACAATATCCGGTGAGAAAAAACTTGTGTTGGAATATTTCTTATCTACTTGTTGTAGACTTTTAGGTAAAAAGTAACTATCAAAAAAATAAAGATAAAAAAGTAAATAAACCTGTCGGTGGGAACGAGGACATTAACATCTTTATTTATTTTATTTTATAATAAACTAATCATAACATCTACTAATTCACCGTGAAGTAAAATTAATTTTGACAAAGTTAGTCTAAAATATGGGACACACTAGGCTCACATAACTTTGTTGATTAATAGTTACAAACGCGTGAATCATTCTTGTATTGCCAAAAGATAAACGATAATAATAATTTTTTATTAAAAAAAAAAAAAGTTAGATAAAGAGAAGAAAAAGGAAATACAAAGGTGGTTTCTCACATTGGAGTGCTAAAAAACTAGGTAAAGCAAAGCAATAGGAAAGAAAGAAAAGAGGAAATGAACGGATTGTGTAGTATGGGTCACACTCCAAATGAGATTTATCTTTGAAATTGCTATGATGTTACATTGAAATTGCTATGATGTTACATTGAAATGAGGTTTATCTTTGAAATGCTATGATGTTACAGCTTGAGTGAGAAAGAGCTTTATGATGACTAGGGCAATCAAATGGGCCTAACCTTGTTTCTAGTCCCTGTTAACGAGCAAAATCTACTTTTATTTTCTCTCACGAAGTCAAAAAGTTAATTACTTTTGTGGGTTGGTAAACCCCATATTCATCTTTTGTTTTCTTTTTCTTTTTCTTTCTCTTAAGACTTTATCTTACTTTTGTTTTTAAACTAAGTAGTGCATATCTTTAATATGATATTATGCATAGTAAGAAGATAAATACCATTTTTGATTATGACAACTAGTGAATTCTTTTTGGTTAAATATTCTGCAATCATGTAGGTTGCTAGTACCCTGATTTTGAATTTCTTAACATTTTTTTTAATAATTAAGAACAGAAATACTGTCTTGATTACGTCAACTATTGAAATTTTATGAGTTAAATATATATATATATATATATGTAGGGTATAAGGTATCCTCTTTCTCTTGAAATTGTTGGTGCACTAGGTGAAATTGAAGTTAGCTTATGACTAAAGCCACTAGAAAGAGTGTTCATCCCCTCTTTTAGACCCTTCAAGTATTGGTTCTTCAATAAATTAAAGAGCTATTATAGTTAGTCTGTAAAGACAATTAATCACCATCTCCGTCCCATCTATTTATTATTATTTTTTCTCGTCTTCTTTGGTACACGGTAGCGTGGTACTAATAAATAAAAAATACAGTAATACCCACAGGTTCCATTATTTTCAGCCAACAGGGTCGCAAAAACCAGGGCTTCAAATGGATAGGTTTAGAGATTATATTTTAATTTATCTTAAAGGAGAGAGATATTGGAGAAGGACATTCCTGATGAATTGTTGATAGAAAATTCCACACTATGAAATAGCATACAAAATGGGAGACGGATTAAAGTGAAATTCTATCTAGACATTTTTCTCATATAACCAATGGTATCATGTAAAACTGTCATTTCTTTTCTCTGTCTACACAAGATTAATTACATATATCCAGTAATCATAATTTTGTTAGTGTGGAAATTAAGGACTTGACTGAAACATGTTTTAGAAAACTATTCTAATAAACTACTAGTATTACCTATTTCCTCAATAACTGACTATACTATACACTATAAATCAAAGACATTGAATTAATCCGAAAAATAATATATATCAAATGAGTCTATTTTGGTAATCATAATCATATGACTCCCGAATCCATGCATGTTTGGTATTTTTTTTTTTTAATTTATTGTGTTTAAGGTTAAGTTATAAGATTCTTGCCTATTGTTTTATTTAGTTTATTTGCTTTTGTTTTTTCATAAATTTACTCTCCCTTTTTTTTTTTTTTTGGTATCCGATTCAATCAAATGATACGAACCAACAAAGTTTATTTTAAATTAAAAAGCACCCACAACCATAAGTACCGCTGTGGATGATATCATAACTAATCTTTCCTACGAAACTAGGGTGTATTGATGAACATAGTAAGGCCTTGATGATCTAAATTAGCACCTAAGTATTCATCAAAAAAAATTAGCACCTAACTTTTTCTGGGCCATCTTTTCAATGACTAGGCCAGTAGGCGTGGACTACATGATATATCTACCCAAAGGGTGTGAGAGGGTTATTTACCCAAAAAAGAGAAAAAAAAAAAAAAAAAAAAAAAAAAAACCCCACAAAATTTAAAGGAAGGCTAAGAAATTTTTAATTGAAAACGAAAGGCTAAGAACATCCAATAGGATTCTAGT
>JAOWBE010001069.1:0-11361 GCA_028566155.1 Quercus phellos | reverse complement strand
TTTTTTCATAGTAAAGGTTAGTTTGAGAAAAGCTTAAATGCTACCTTTCACTCTCATCCAAAAAAAAAAAAATTAAGGCAGTAGAAGTGAGGGATTTTCGTCCTATTAGTTTGATTGGGGGGATTTATAAAATTATTGCTAAAGTTTTAGCCATTCAGCTACCTATTGTTCTTGATGATATCATCTCAGCATCTCAGAATGCTTTTGTATTGGAGTTGCAAATTCTTGATTCTGTTTTGATTACTAATGAATGTCTAGATTGTAGATTGAAGTTTGATCAACTAGGGGTGCTATATAAATTGGATGTAGAGAAGGCTTTTGATCACCTGAACTGGAACTTTCTCAATCTTACATTAGAGTGATGTGGTTTTACTGAAAAGAAGAGGTAGTGAATTTTCTTATGTTTATCTACTGTTCGCTTCTCCATCTTGATTAATGGTTCTCCTTGTGATTTTTTTGGAAGCTCTAGGGGATTGAGATAAGGAGATTCGTTGTCTCCTTTGTTATTCGTTATTGTCATGGACACTGTGGGTAAAATGATGGATAAAGTTGTCAATGAGGGCTGCATATTAGGTTTCATAATGGGTAATCTAGAGGCAATTATTCAGTAATATTTCATCTCCTCTTTGTCGACGATACTCTTATTTTTTGTGATGTTGATCTTGATTAGCTTCTTCTTCTTCTTCTTCTTCTTCGTATGATACTCATTTGGTTTGAGGCAGTTTCGGGTTTGAAAATAAATTTGGGTAATCAGAGTTGGTTCTTGTAGGAGCGGTTTTGAATATTCTACTATTGGTCGATGTGGTAGGCTGTAAGTAGGGTTCACTTCCAATGAAATACTTAGGACTTCCTTTGGGTGCTCACTTCAAAGATAGGTCAATTTGGAATCCAATTTTGGAAAAGGTGGAAAGAAACTTGCAGGATGGAAACGTTATTATTTATGCATGGGAGGTAGAGAAACTCTAATTAAGAGTACTTTATCGAGCTTGCCCACCTACTTTCTTTCTCAATTTCCTATCCTGACAGTTGTGGCTAATTGTATTCAAAAATTGCCATGAAAATTTTTATGGAGTGGTATGGGGGAAGAGACTAAACATCATCTAGTTAAATGGGCAGATGTTTGTACTCCCCTTTCTGCAGGTGGTTTAGGTATTAGAAGATTGAGGCTTTTTAATTAATCCTTGTTAGGGAAATGGTTGTGGCGATATGGTTATGAGAAGAATGCATTTGTGAAGAATAGTGATAGAAGTGAAGTATGGTAGTGAATTTTTGGGGGGGGGGGGGGTATGAGACAGGGATGGCCATTTATATTAGGTCACATTCTATATGAATTTGTGGATGGAACATGGGTGAAATTTTGGAAAGACCGCTGGAGTGGGGAGAGCTCTCTTACTATTTTCTACCCTAATTTATTTTGAATTTTTCATAATAAGGGGGCAAGTGTGGCAGATTTAATGCAATTTAGCAATGGGGTTCTTCACTGGGATCTACACTTTGTACGGGCCATTTAAGATTAAGAATTGGAGTCCTTGATGACATTCATGGATACCATTTATGGTTTGGGAATTTAAGGAATTGGGGAGGATAAGATATGCTAGAATCCTGATAAGAAAAAGGGCTTTAAGGTTGGTACTTATTACCACCTTCTAGATGTTGCTGCTATCACCAATGAGTAGTCCTTTCCATGGAAAATCATATGTAGATCAAAAGTCCCTCCGAGAGTAGTCTTCTTTGCATGGATTGCAGCTTTGGGTAAAATTTTGACAATTGACAACTTAAGGAAGAGAAAGATAAGTGATGATGCACGAAAATCAGTAGGCTGAAATGCTTTGAACTATGGTAATGGCTGTAAATCCTGAAAAGGAAGAAAGAAGCGTCAAAGGTGGCCGGTGTGACCTGGCCAAGGACTCTCTGATGGTTAAGTCAGTTTTCTCTCTAGGACATAGGGATAGAGAATAGTGAATGGTTAGAACTTACCTTGGGTCGATGAAATTTACTCCTTTTATAGAGATTTTGACGTGGGTCTACTTGTTTGGATCCACCACCATCGTGGGTGATGTTGGTAGATAATGAAGAAAATGGGGCATGTGTAGCGGAGTACGAGGAACTACTTCCATGTATCAAGCAACGTGTCATGTTTTGCTTATGTAAAATCTTTAGGGGATTTTCTGCACAAGTGTAATTTAGTCATCCATATGGATTAGTTCCTATTCTGTTTTGCTTATGTAAAATCTTTGGAGGATTTTCTTATTGTGGACGAGTCCCTATATTGTTATAAACCCTTCGAAATTTATCAATCCCAAGGGTTTTACCAATTCACAGCTAGGGGTTCAAATTATAGATTAGTTAAGTCCCTCCCTACGTCTGATAGAAATTTGAAGATAAAATTCTTATTCATCTCTGGGTTTTGGGTTGGAAACCCTGTTGAGGTAATCAGGGATCCATTTCCTCCCTATATTGGTGAGATAGGGAACCTTCATCCAGAGGGTATGTCTCTTTTTTACTCTTCATTTTATATCTTTTGTTGTAGTCATCTAACCCTTTTTTTTTTTACAATTGTAAGATGACCTTCTTTAAACAAATTCTACCTCGAGCGTATCCAATGAGCTTGTCTGTTTACAGATAGAGATTTCCATTCTTTGGTTACCTTGCATTGTCTTACTGCTTGGAATCTAGGGCCCACACCCACTGAAGAAGCGTTAGCTCACAAACTTGCCACATGTAGACGTGAGCTTCATACTTTGTTTAAATTTTTATTATCTACTTCGTCCAAACATTAACACTTCTTTCTTGCAAGAATGGCAACTATGAAGGAAAATAAGGGGAAAGGTTTGGCAGATGAGGAGACCATGCAGGAGACTCATTCTCAGCCTCGTCCAACGGCAGGAGACAAGAGGCAGTCTTTATCTAAGATGATAGACTTAGGAAGTCTTCCAAGTTGTTAAGGCCATAAGAAGGCGAAACATGGGTCGTCCAAATTTGGAGTCGTCAAGCCTGGTTTTGTTGTACCTCCTGCTTCTTCCAAACTACTGCCTGCACAGATCCTTGATCTTGACTCTTCCATCCATGTTGAAACTACTTTGTCCAAACCTACTGAAACCACTTCATCCAAACCTCCCAGAAGCGCTCATATGAATCTTCTTGAGAATGAAGATCTTGCTTGGGAAAGGTTCCAACAGGCTATGATTGACAAGAATGTTGCTGTATGCTATGACATGTCTTTGAAAGAATTTGAACGTTCCACAGTTCATGATCTCTTCAAGGTATATTATTGTTACCATTATTTTTTTTTTTCTCATCTTGAATCTTTCATAATTGATATTCTCATCCATTTATCTTTTCAACCAATTCTGTTTATACAGGCTATGTTTAAGTTTATGCCAGCATCTAAACAAGCTACTGAGATGGATCACGAAAGGGTTAGGCTGGAGGCAAGGGTTTGTGAAGTGTAGGCAGAGTGTAGGTGTCGAGCTAAGGTGATGGCTAAGGTTGAGGACGAGATGAAGGAGCTGAAGAACCTCGTTGAAGAGTTGAAGGCAGATGCTGTTGAGAAGGACACTCGTCTTAATCATCTACAAAAGAGAAGTGACGAGCTCTGCATCCTTCTTGGAGAGGCCAAGGGAGAAGCCATCAAGGAATTTAAGGCGTCTAGTGAGTTCACTGACCTTATGGATGAGAACTATGCTGCAAGATTTGAAGACTTCCATAAGGACACAATAGAACATTTTCTTGAGGTGGACTTCAGCTCTATCAAGCTTAAAATTGCTACTGGAAGTTCTCTTCTTCAGACGAGCTCTAAGGACGTTAATATTGAGGATGATGCTTCTACTCAGCCTGCTGTTGACAACCCCAAGTCTGCAGAGAACCCCTCCTGTGGTTTATAAAAAAGGAATCTTGTAACTATTTTATCTATTTCCTTGTTTGTTTTTTTATTATTATTTATTATTATTTATTTTTTTTTAATGTATGAGGTTCATTGTTTTGGACCATTTAGATTTGTCTAAGTACATTTAGCTCGTCCATGTTTTAGGACAGGCCTTGGTACAATTTCCTTTTTAGGCTTAACTTTCTTAAGGGTTTTTGGACAATAGTAGTCTACCCTTTTTATTTATGAATGTTTTTTTTATCCCTATTATTATTGTTGATTTCAATTCCAAGTATTTTCCGTCAATGTTTAGGACTTTGTTTCAAAAAATATATTTGGATATTCCTCTTCCTTAGACTTATTTTTGGAATTTCACTTGGTTATTCTTGTCCATAACTTGGATTTACAATTGGCTTGGATGTGTCGTCCATGGAAGGTGTTGCATGCATTCTTTTCTTTCGTCCTTAACTTTTTGGACGAGTTTCATTGGGAAGTTTATTATTTCCCTTGGTCATTGCCATTTTATGGCAGTTTACCCCTTCTTTTTTACTAAGGGTGGCTTATGACGACATATCTCTACGTCTAGAGATTTTAAACGTCTTTAACTTCGTATGGATGTTAATTTCACATAATCATAAACGTTTAAATTAGGAAATTCAAGCTACTTTATATACAATAATTGTACATAACATCGTCCATGGACATTAAAGAACATAGTATATAGCATCGTCCAAATACTTTGTCCATGCTAATACTAAGCCCTTGTTTAGGGAATTTAAAATATTTTATATACAAAAGGGACTCTGTTCATGATATCATCCATAGCATGTGCCAGTGCTTTTTAGGGAATTCAAATACTTAAAACACAAATACTAACTAATAATATAAACAAACTGCTAGTAATTACTAACTTGTTAGGCTCGTCCATGCTAACCTTTCCAAAGAGTCTTCATTGGTAGTACTTCCTTAAATGCACCACATTCCATGGGTGCTCCAACTTTCGTTCATCCAAGGCCTCCAAATAGTATGAACCACATCTTTTAGAATTAATCACTCTATATGGTCCTTCCCAGTTAGGTCCCAACTTTACATGATCAGGGTCTTTAGTAGCCAAGGACACCTTTTTTAGGACGAGATCTCCAATATTGAACTGTCTTGGTTTTACTAGGGCATCATGGTACTTAGCCATCAAGCTTTTTTGTAATGAGCCACCCTTTGTTCCGCATCTATCCTTACCTCATCCAGAAGGTCAAGGTTTAGACGGAGTTGCTTTTCATTCTCCTCATTGTTGTAATGAGCCACCCTATAGCTAGTTAGACCGACCTTCGCAAGTATGACCGCATCACTCCCATATGGTAATTTAAAAGGAGTTTCTCCAATTGGAGTCCTTATTGTCATCCTGTATGCCCAAAGAACACTTGGTGATTCGTCTGGCCATATCCCTTTTACCCTCTTAAGTTGGGTCTCGATGATCTTCAACAAGAATATGTTTACAACTTCTGCTTGTCCATTAGCCTGTGTGTGGGAGGGTGAGGAATAATGATTCTTATTCCTCAATTGCTCGCAAAACTCTCTGAAGGGTGTATTATCAAATTGGCATCCATTGTCTATGACAAGCACCCTAGGAATTCCGAAATGGCAGATTATGTTCTTCTAGACAAAGTTTCTGACATTTGACTAAGTGATTCTTGCCACGGGCTTTGCTTCCACCCATTTGGTAAAGTAGTTAATTCCCACTATCAAAAACTTCATTTGTCTCGTTCCCATGGGAAAAGGGTCAAGGATGTCAAATCCCTATTGGGCAAAAGGACAAGGGGCTGCCATTGGAGTAAGATACTCTGATGGTTGCCTAGGAATACTCCTGTACATTTGACACTTATCACATGCTTTAAAATAAGCTTTAGCATCTGCCTACATGGATGGCTAATAATACCTTGTGCGAACCACTTTATGGACGAGGGACCTAGCTCTTGAATGGTTTCCACAAGCTCTTTCATGGACGTCTCTCAATAAAGAGATTCATCTGGATTTAAAAACCTCCTGTAGGGCTGAGAGAATCGCCTTTTATACAACACTTTGTCTATAAGGAAAAACTTTGCCACCCTTACCCTTAATTTCCTTGTTTCTTCTCTATCTTCCAGAAAGACTTTATCCTTGAGTTAAGATGTAATTAGGGTGGTCCAGTTGGTAGCTTCATTCACCTGATTTACTTCCATCACATCTATGCTAGGATTATATTGGAGTTTAACTTGATCTTTCGTCATCTCGCCTACAGATGCCATCTTGGCTAAGACGTTAGCTTTTGCATTCTCCTCTCTTGGTATTTGTTGAAACTAGGGTGTTGTGAAGCTTTTCATGCACTTCCTAACTTTGCTCAGATACTTCTTCATTCATTCTTCCTTCGTTTCACTCATTCCATTTACTTGGCCTATCACCAACTATGAGTCTCCCTGGACGAGAATGGAATTTGCTTTAAGTGACTTAGCTAACTCCAAACCTTGAAGCAGGGCTTCATATTCAGCTTCATTATTAGTTTTCTGGAATTGTAGATGGATTGCATAATCTAGATGATCCCCTTTGGATGAATGTAGAACTATCTCAATTCCTCCTGCATGCTGTGTGGACGAGCCATCTACATTAACGATCCATTGCTTTGCCCCCTAGTCTCCATTTTGCTGTATACTAGTTGGAGTGAATTCAGCTATAAAGTTTGCTAGGACTTGAGTTTTTATCGCTCCTCTCAGCTTATACCGCACATCAAATTTGCTAAGCTCTACTTTCCATTGGATTAATCGTCTAGTGGTTTCTAGTTTATTCATAGTTTTCTTCAAAGGGTGATCTGTCAAGACATTGATTACATAAGCTTGGAAATAAGGTCTAAACTTCCTTGCTGCTGTTATTAATGAAAATTCTAATTTTTCCATTGGTGGATATCGTCCTTCAGCTCCTTTTAAGGCTTTGCTAGTGTAGTAGAGATACAACTCCTCTCCTGGTTTGGACAGGCTCAACAGTGGAGTCGAAGTGAGATAAGTATTTAAATCTTCAAATGCTTGTTGGCACTCGTTTGTCCATTCAAATGCTTTCTTTAATACTCTGAAAAATAGTAAACACTTGTCAATAGCTTTTAAAACAAACCTGTTAAGGGCCGCTACTTGTCCAATGAGGCTTTAGACGTCTTTGATATTCTTCGGAGGTTCCATGTTCAAGATCGCTTGGATCTTGTTAGGGTTTGCTTCAATCCCCCTTTGTGAAACCATAAAACTGAGGAATTTCCTTGATGCAACTCCAAAAGCACATTTTCTTGGGTTCAGTTTCATCTTATATTGCCTAAGTATATTAAAGGTTTCCTGAAGGTCATCCAGATGCTGCGTCTCCCTTGCATTCTTAACCAGCATGTCATCCACATATACTTCAATGTTTTGCCCAATTTGTGGGCGAAACATATGGTTAACTAGCCATTGCTAAGTAGCTCATGCATTTTTCAAATTGAACGGCATTACTTTGTAACAAAACAAGCCTTGGCTTGTTACAAAGGAAGTTTTCTCCTGGTCTACTTCATCCATCTTAATCTAGTTGTACCCTGAGAAGGCATCCATAAAACTTAGTAATTGGTGTCCGGCTGTTGAATCTATGAGCTGGCTAGTGCATGCAAGAGGATAGCTATCCTTGGGACATGCCTTATTTAAATCTGTGAAATCCACATTTATTCTCCATTTACCATTAGCATTTTTTACCATCGCTATATTAGCTAGCTAGTCAGGATAATAAACTTCGTGAATGACTTTGCGGTGACTAATTTATGGACTTCTTCTTTGATGGCATTATCCTGTTCTGGGTCAAACATTCTCTTCTTCTGACGGATAGGTTTATAAGACGGGGACACATTTAGATGATGAGTAATAACACTTGGGTTAATCCCAGGCATGTCTTCATCGCTCAAAGCAAAAACATTTGTACTTTTTTTGAGGAACCTAACAAGATCTTGCTTTGTCTTCTCCTCCATACTTGTATCAATTCTTGTATGCTTCTCTGGGTTGGACTTATCCAATGGTACATCTTCCAATACTTTGACTAGTTTGACCAACATTATTCTTTCTTTAATGTTCATTGTCTACATCTACTCATCCATGGCTAGCATTGCTAAGTAACACTTTCTAGCAGCTAGCTGATCTCCCTGTACTTTTCCAATGCCATACTTTGTTGGAAACTTGACAGACAAGTGGTATGTAGACGTTGCAGCCCTCCAACTGTTCAAAGTTGGTTGTCCAATGATGGCATTATATAAAGACAAACAATCTACAACAAGGAAATTTACTTCCTTATTGATTTGTTAGGGGTAAGAACCAACCATGATTGGTAGGGAGATGGTACCTACTGGTAGAACCTTTATTCCTCCAAACCCGATTAGTGGCACTCTTACTGGATGAAGTAACTCCTTGTTAATTTTCATTTGCTAGAAGGCTGGATAGTAGAGAATATCTACTAAACTCCCATTGTCTATTAGCACCCTTCTAGTCGTATAATTTGCAATTGTCAAAATAATGACAATCGCATCATCATGAGGGTGGTGCAATCGTCTTGTGTCTTCTTTTGTGAAGATAATGGCTAGTTCATCGTCTTTGACCATCCTTAGGGGTTGTCTAGATATCTGAACATTTTGAACCTCCTGTAAATAGGTCTTCTTAGCTTTGGACGAGCTCCCTGTTGACATGCCCCCTACTATAATCTTTATTTCTCCAAATGGTGGACGTACTTGTTCCTCTGCCTTGCCCTTCATTGGTTATCTCTTGTCCTTGTGATCTCATCCAAGGAAATTTGTTAACTTTCCTTATTTGATGAGAATTTCAATTTGTTGCTTCAAGTCATAGCATTCGTCTGTATCATGTCCATGGTCACAATGAAAGCGATAGTTCTTGTTTTTATTTTGCTTGCTAGGATCTCCTTTCATCCTCTCTGGCCACTTCAAGGATGGATCATCTTTAATCTGCATCAACACTTGGTCAAGTGGAGTATTCAAGGGAGTGTAATTACAATATCGTTCTAAGGACAACCCTGCTTTCTTGCCATCACGATCTCTTTTCTCCTTTACTTTAGCTTTCTTTGGACAAGGCCCTGTTCTAGATGGTGTATGTATCTGCTATCCAGCCATTCACATTTCTTCTTTTTCTTGGCAATAATTACGTCTTCTGCATTCATGAAACTCTAGGCTGAATATATCAATTCAGCCATTGTCTGTGGCTCCTATTCGTACAGCTTATGAATGAATAAATTTGAATTGACTCCATTATAGAAAGTTGCTAAAAGGATTTTTTCATTCATCTCATCCACCAATAAGGCTTCTTTGTTAAAACGGCTAATGAAAGTGCGCAAACTCTCGTTTTCTCCTTATTCTATGTTCAACAGGCTGGATGAGGAACATTTTCACCTTTGCCTCCCTACAAAGTTGTTAACGAACAACTTACTTAACTCCTGGAACAAAGTTATGGTGTTTGGTGGCAACTTTCTGAACCATACTTTGGCTGGCCCTTTCAACATGGTAGGAAAAGCTCTACACATAATCTCATCCAAATGGAGATGCATAGTGGTCTTGAATGTGGCAATATGGTCGCAAGGATCACGCGTCCTATCATATGAGTTCAGGGTAGGCATCTTGAACTTGGGGGGCAAGGGATGACTAGTAATCAACGGAATGAAGGGGGAATCAGTCTTGTAGACAAGATCTTCCACATGGTTTTCTCTCCTTATCGAATTCTTCATCTCTTCCATGACTATTTTCATCTGGTTTATTTCTCTCTCCAAATTAGGTACCCTATGAGTGATAGTACCCCTGGATTGGTCTCTTTCAAGATTATTCTCAACACCTTCATTTCATGAATTCTAACACCTTTCTCCACCATGTTGTTGGCGTTGTCTGCTAACTTCCCTAGTTAACTCTTGGTTTTGCTGTGTCAGTTATGCTATCATTGCTATCATGGACTGTAACTGTTGTTGGCCGATCATGGGAGGTGGTGCATGATTTATGTGACTGGAGGTGTTTCCACTCTCCTAGCGTCCTGGACTAGTAGCCATCGACCTAGTCTAAACTATGCAGCCTTTTTGTCTTGGAAAGTAGAAAAGTAAATAGAAACTTTTTAACTTTCTCTGTCTCTTCCCACAGACTGCACCAACTGATGATGCACAAAGATTAGTAGGCTGGAATGCTTCGAAATATGGTAATGGTTGTAAATCCTGAAAAGGAAGAAAGAAGCGTCAAAGGTGACTAGTGTGACCCGACCAATGACCCTCCGACGGTTATGTCAGTTTTCTCTTTAGGACACAAGGATAGAGAATAGTGAATGGTTAGAACTTACCTTGGTTGAATGGGATTTACTCCTTTTATAGAGAGTTTGACATGGGTCTACTTGTTTGGATCCACCACCGTTGTGGGTGATGTTGGCAGTTAATGAAGAAAATGGGGCATATGTTGCAAAGTACAAGGAACTACTTCCATGTATCGAGCAACGTGTCATGTTTTACTTATGTAAAATCTTTGGAGGATTTTCTGCACAAGTGTAATTTAGTCATCCATATGTAGAGTCGTCCATAGAAGACTTCCATTACTAGACCATATTATTACTGATGGAGGAGTGTCATGTTTGTTCTTATTCTTGGACAGTTCTCTCTAGATGTGACCTAACCATGGACGACAACCAAGGACGAGTTACACTTGGTTGATCCCCATCAATAAGAATTACAGATTTGTGCTATATGTGCAAATGCAATGGTGAATTTGTTGATCACCTTTTGATTCATTGCCCTATTGCTTGAGATCTGTGGTCCATGATTTGGGTTTTGTTTGGAGTTTCATGGGTGATGCCAAAATCTGTTGTTGAGCTTTTAGCTTATTAAGAAGGTAATTTTGGTTGTCATCAAAATGGTTATATTTGGATGGTTATCCCCCATTGTTTGATGTGGTGCATCACAAGGGAAATGAATAGCAGGAGTTTTGAAGACACTGAAATTCTATGCATGATTTTAATTGTTATTTTTTAGAACTCTTTTGGATTGGCTGTCAGCCATGAGGAATCTCTCTTTATTTTCTATTATTGATTTGTCAGATTTATGCAATTTTTGTAATTGATTGTCTACCTTAGGACATTTATTGTATACTTGGGTGACTCATTTTTTCTTATTTATATAATCTTATTACTCATCAAAAAAAGATAATAGGAAAAATAAAATCTTGGAAAGCCAAGAATCTTTTATTTTCTTGTACATTGCAATTAATTCAATTTGCTTTATTTGTTGATAAAGTCTAATGGACCAGCCTATTCGTTATTCATCCAAGGAATTACAACCTAAGAACTAAGAAGCACAGACACTTTGAAAACTCTCGACATGTCTGTGTTGAATACACAGGGGACACACCTAAATGTGTGTCATCATTAGGTTGGTAGGGGGAATATATATATATATATATATATATATATATATATATATATATATATATATATTTA
>JAOWBE010001044.1:0-11364 GCA_028566155.1 Quercus phellos | reverse complement strand
TAATGAGCGACTAACCCAGGTGGCTGAGTATCAGCCGAAGGGACTATGTAAAAATTAGGTGAAAATGGACTTTTGCCATTTCTTTTTAAAATATTTAGCAAAATGTCCCATCTTTGAAACTAATTAGAGGAATGCCCATGTTTTGAAATTCGATTTTCTAAAAATTTAATTTCAATTTAAAACTCGATTTTTGGACAATTGAGAGTTATAGTTGATAAACCTAGATATATGCATATATATATATTTGTCCACACATGGACGAAAAATGATAGACGAGAATGACCCCGAGATTAGCCCAGCTCTAGATAAACTACCTGGCGAGGATGAGCTCATCACCCCTTCATCAATGACAAGTCGTTACAAAGTCAACAATGAGCCTCCATACCGTTGAGGGTGTATCTTTCCATTTAAAACCCAATAGGGACGTTACAGAAATAATGCCACCATTAAGAAGATACCAACGATTAGAAGGAGGGAGAACACACCTATATATATGTCCACTCATGACTCAACAAAAAAGACAGATAAGAAAAATTCAATTCCTCATTATTTGCAACTTACTATTATTACCTTCATTTCAATCTTTTTGACTTTGGCATCGGAGGCTTTGTGGCAGGCATCACACCGGTGACCATATTTCATCCTTCCACCATTTATTTTTACAGTACAGGGTTGGCGCAGGATGAAACCACTCTGGACAAGCATTTCGACTATTGGTCTCGATCACTAGCATCAGCAGTTTGGCGTTGTCTGTGGGGACAACAACTCTCCAGCACTTAGTTTGGGGGTATTGTTCCAATCAGCTCACTAGTCCAAATGGAATCTAGTGTTAGCCAAGACCCTGCTGCATTGGCCATACAGATTCAATCACTAGCGGCCACTGTGGAAGAACTCACCCGGCAAAACCAGGAGATGAAACAGAGGTTACAACAATAAAATAACGCACAAAAATCAACAGAGACGACAACGGAGATAGCCACAAGAGACGAACTAGCATTCTAGAAGAGACAAACTCAAATCTCCTCAAAGAGATGAGAAAGGAGATGGGCGAGCTAAGGAACGCAATCAAGGGAAAGATGGATCAAGGTGTAGACAGGATCGTCAGAATGGCAGACTCGCCGTTCACCTTAGTAGTCCAGGAATGCCCAATGCCTTCCAAATTCCGTCTACCCCAGCTCAAGCCCTTTGACGGACTAAAAGATCCGTTGGATCACCTCAACATATTCAAGACAACCCTGGGTCTCCAGCAACCCCTTGATGAGATCCTGTGCTGTTCCTTTCCCACTACCCTTAAAGGGGTAGCCAGGGAATGGTTCACCAAATTGCCACCATCGTCCATTAATAACTTCGAACAGCTAAGCAGCTCCTTCGTTCGACACTTTGTTGGCGGGCAACGTCCGAAAAGGCCAGCTGACCATCTGCTCACCATTAAGCAGGGAGAAAAGGAAACCTTGAGATCCTATGTAACGCGTTTCACCTGAGGAATTCTGGAGGTAGACGAAGCAGACGACAAGGTACAACTCACAACCTTTAAGGCTGGATTAAAATACAAGGATTTCGTGGTCTCACTGGTAAAAATTCCCCTTAAGACGATGGTAGAAATGCTCTTGCAGGCACAAAAGTATATGAATGCCGAGGACGCCTTGGCAGCCATAGAGGGAGTAAAGAAACCTTAGGAGAAAAAGAAAGAAAAAGAGGACGACCGAAGAGGACGAAAAAGGGATCAGATTGACAAACAGAATCCCAAGGGAATAGACGAAAGGATGACAAAAGCTCTCGACCAACGAAGTTCACACCTTTAGTGGTGCCCATTGACCAGGTTTTGATAGAGATTAAGGACGAGCAATATCTTAAATGGCCCAGACCACTTCACTCATCACCCAGTGTACATGATAAGAGGAAATATTGTCGATTTCATAAGGGCCACAGACATTACATAGAGGATTGCCGAGATTTGAAGGAGCAAATAAAAGAGCTCATATGGAAGGGGAAGTTACAGAAATACGTGAAAATGGGAGATTTCAGCAGGTACAGGGATGGCAAGAAGGACTAGCACGAAGGATCTCAGAAAGACGAAGACCGCCTCCCACCTTGTCCATAGGGCGCGATAAGGGAAATAAAAACCATCACAGGTGGACCATCCACGGGAGGGTCATTCAGATCACTCAAGAAGTCATACCAAAGGCAGGTAAATAGTGTTTATAGCTTGCCTCCCTTGAAGCAAAGACGAACAAACCAAGACATGTACTTCTTAGGGGAAGATGCCAAAGAGGTAAAGCAGCCCCATGAAGACCCCCTGGTCATCATGATCATGATTGAGGGTTTCAACACCAGAAGGGTTCTAGTAGACAATGGGAGTTTAGCGGACATTATTTACCTCTCCGCCTTTCAACAATTAAAAGTAGAATCGAAGAGACTTCGTCCTTTCGAGTCCCCCCTTGTTAGTTTTAGTGGGGATAAGGCTTATCCCTGTGGAATAGTAACATTGACGGTCACAGCCAGCTCTTACCCCTGCCAGGTAACCAACAAGCATAATTTTTTAGTGGTTGACTCACCCTCGTCCTATAATGTTATCATAGGACGATCTACTCTCAACCGCTGGAAAACTGCCACTTCTACGTACTACCTAACGGTGAAGTTACCAACAGAGAAAGGAGTTGGAGAGATAAGAGGGGACCAGGTGTTAGCAAGGGAATGTTACCAAGCAGTCCTAGCCTCAAAAGAGAATCACTCATCGGTGATCGAGAATAAAACGCCAAAAATCGTCGAGAAATTGGAAACAATAGAGTTGGTCGAAGGAGATCCAACAAAGACGACCCAAATTGGGACGAGCCTAAACGCAAACACGAAGGAAAAGATCGTTAGCTTCTTGAAGGATAACCTCAACGTGTTTGCGTGAAGCCACAAAGACATGCCTGGTATCCTAGCAAACATTATCCAACATCGCCTCAATGTAGACCCTGAGAAGAAGCCCTTCCAACAGAGGAGAAGAACTTTTGCCCTTGAATGAAACAAAGCTGTCATGGACGAAGTAAACAAACTGCTTGTTGCCAATTTTATCAGAGAAGTCTATTACCCCAAGTGGCTAGCCAATGTCGTCATGGTTAAGAAGGCAAATGGGAAGTGGAGAATGTGTGTCGATTTCACAGATCTAAACAATACCTGCCTGAAGGATAGTTTTCCCTTGCCCAGAATTGACCAACTGGTAAACTCGACAACCGAACACAAACTCCTCACTTTCATGGATGCATTTTCCAGATACAACCAGATATAAATGGCTGAGGAAGATCAAGAAAAGACAGCCTTCATCACCAGCCAGGGGCTCTACTGTTACAGAGTTATGCCTTTTGGCCTGAAGAACGCAGGGGCCACGTACCAAAGGTTAGTGAACCAGATGTTCAGCAAGCAGATTGGGAGGAATGTTGAGGTGTACGTCGACGATATGCTCGTGAAGAGTAAGGAAGAAGAAGACCATCTGGACAACCTCAGGGAAACCTTCAACACGCTCAGGCAGTACAACATGAAGTTAAACCCGTCCATATGTGCCTTTGGAGTCTCCTTAGGAAAATTCCTCGGGTTCATGGTGTCCTAAAGGGGGATAGAGGCAAACCTTGAGAAAGTAAGAGCTATCCTTGAGATGTCCTCTCTGATGACGGTAAAAGAAGAACAGTCCCTTACAAGAAGAGTAGCTGCTCTCAATAGGTTCGTTTCAAAGGCGACAAACAAATGTATGCCCTTCTTCAAGACCCCGAAACAAGCCTTTGTCTGGATGGAGGAATGCGAGACAGCCTTCCAGGAGTTAAAATGTTACTTGAGCAATCCCACACTCTTGAGCCCGTCCAAGGAGGGAGAAGATTTATTCCTATATCCGGCAATATCTGTCACTGCAGTCAGTGCAGCCTCAATCAGAGAAAAGAACAAGATACAATTTCCCATGTACTACATTAGCCAAGCCTTTCAAGGAGCTGAAGCTCGATACCCGATGATAGAAAAAATTACTTTTGCCCTAATAGTGGCCTAAAGGAAACTTCTTCCATACCTCCAGGCTAACCTGATCATAGTGATGACAGATTAGTCCATCAAGAAAGCGATGAATAAACCTGAAGCCACTGGTCGGATGGTACAATGGACTATTGAGCTCAGTCAGTTTGATATAAGATACTCCCCCCATATAGCCATGAAAGCTCAGGCATTGGCAGACTTTGTAGTGGAATTCACCATCCCAGAGCATGAAGAAGACCAGAAAGATCTTTGGACGATCCATACAGATGGGTTGTCCACCTAGAAGAGAGGCGAGGCAGGTGTTATCGTCACCTCCCCTGAAAGAGATATTTTGAAGTATGGAGTCCAGCTCAAATTCCTAATAACCAATAACGAAGCAAAGTACGAGGCTATATTGATAGGGCTAAGAATAGCTCAGACACTTGGACTTAAAGGCGTTTTACTAAGGAGTGATTCATAGCTCGTCATAGGGCAGATCAGGGGAAAATTCGAAGTAAAGGAGACAAGGATGCAGAAATATCTCAAGTTGAAGAATGAGTTGGTTAGTAGCTTTGATCATGCAGAGTTCGTTCAGATCCCACGAAGTCAAAATGTCGAAGCCGATGAAATGGCACGGAGTGCATCAGTAGACAACCAGGCGAAGGTGAACAATTGGAAGTTGGAAGAACAAAACTCCCCTAGCATCGAAGAATTCCAAACATTCTTCGTGCATACCCATTCAGGATGGATGAGCCCTATCCTGTCCTACCTGAAAGACAGACGGTTACCATTAAACCCTGAAGAAGCCAAAAAGATCCAGAAATGGGCTGCTTGATTCACTTTGCTCAACAACAAACTATATAAAAGAGGCTTCTTTCAGCCCTACTTAAGGTGCGTGGAAAAGGAAGAGGACAAATATGTTCTGGAAGAGGTACACGGAGGAGTTTGTGGCGATCACATGGGGGTAAAATCCCTCGTCCAAAAGATCATGAGGGCAGGATATTTTTGGCCCATTATGCAACAAGACGTGGCGAATTTCGTGAAAAAATGTGACAGATGCCAAAGATACGGAAATGTCTAACGCCTCCTAGGGGAAAAGATGACGACCATCTCCTCACCCTGGCCATTCACACAATGGGGGATCGACATCATGGGCCCCTTCCCTCGGGGAAAAAGACAAATGAGGTTTCTATTCATCGCTATTGACTACTTCACGAAGTAGGTTAAAGCGGAGGCATTAGCAACGATCACAGAAGTAAAGGTATGGAATTTCGTATGGAAGAATATTATTTGCAGGTTCGGGATACCAGAACGATCATCTCAGACAATGGACGCCAGTTTGACAGTAGCGGATTCAGGTCGTTTTGCTCGGGCCTCAACATCAAAAACAAGTATTCATCTCCAGGTCATCCTCAGGCCAATGGGCAGATGGAAGTAACAAACCGAACCTTGCTAAAGATCATTAAGGCCTAGTTAGTGAGGGCAAAAGGCGCATGGCCAGAGGAATTACCAAGCATCCTATGGGCCTACAGGATGACAGCACGAACACCAATAGGAGAGACGCCATTCAACCTAACTTACGGAACAGAAGCAGTCATCCCAGTCTAGGTAGGACTCACAAGCCTCAGGAGGGAGTTCTTTAACAAGCAAAGCAACGACGATCAGTTAAAGCAGAACCTAGATTGTCTGGACAAAATGAGAGACCAAGCCTCCCAGAGAATGATCAAGTACCAACAGAAGATGGACAAATACTACAATTAGAGAATAAAATTGAAAAGGTTCAACATCAAAGACCTCGTCCTTCGAAAAGTGACTCCTGCAACAAAGGACCCAACGCAAGGCAAGCTAGGACCAAACTGGGAAGGACCCTACAAGGTTGTCCACTACTCTTGCCGAGGAAGTTATCACCTGTAAGATCAAGACGGGAACAGGTTACCTCGTCCATGGAACGTGGAGCACCTAAGGAGGTATTACGAATAGAGACTATAATCCAATTGTATGTATGATCTCATACCTTTTGCAAATCAAATAAACGAATTATTCAACAATCTGTGTATTCTGCTTATCTATTTCTGTCTCTTTTCCTTTAAAAAAAAAAGAAAAGAAAAAGAAAAGAAAAAGGGATGAGCAAAAGACAATAAGATTCCTTAAATGGACGTTTATCATCCAAACGAAAAAGACGGAAAGATTCCTTAAATGGATGTGCATCGTCTAAACGAAAAAGACGATAAGATTCCTTAAATGGATGTGCGTCGTCCAAACCAAAAAGACGATAAGATTCCTTAAATGGATGTACGTCGTCCAAACGAAAAAGACGATAAGATTCCTTAAATGGATGTACATCGTCCAAACGAAAAAGACGGTAAAATTTCTTAAGTGGATGTACATTGTCATACCACAGAAACGACAAAATTCCTTAATAGGGGCTGCGAATAAAAAGATGACCTGTAAAAGAAAATACGTCGTCTACAAGTGCCTTAATGATATGGACAAGGAGAATTTCTCAAACAAAAATTCTCTAAATCCCAAGATGGACGAGAAGAATTCCTCAAGAAAAATTCTCTAAGTCCCAAGTTGGACGAGAAAAATTCTTTAAGTCCTAAGTTGGACGAGGAGAATTCCTTAAGAAAAATTCTCTAAGTCCCAAGATGGACGAGGATAATTCCTCAAGAAAAATTCTCTAAGTCCCAAGATGGACAAGGAAAATTCATCAAGAAAAATTCTCTATGTCTCAGGATGGATGAGGAGAATTCCTCAATAAAAATTCTATAAATGAACAGCAAAACCACACTACAAAAACACATCTATGTAAGCAGAATCAAGTAAAATGCACAGACACATATAAGGGAAAGTAAAATGCGTTGAAATATAAAGCAGCAAATTGTTCAAAAAGCCCCCAAATAGGTAGGGCGTACAAACATGAGAAGTCCAAGAGCCCTAAAACAGACGGGGCATTTTCAAAAAAAAAAAAAATATATATATATATATATATATAGTTGTGATTTTCAAGGGCAACAGAGTCAAGCTTGGGGAGCGTCGCCATTGTCCTTGTCGGTCTCCAGGTCCTCTCTAGTCGAGGTTGCAGCCTGAGCAGCTTCGTCCGCCTCGATTTCCTTATCTACAACCTCGAAGTCAAGCTCTTCCAGATCCGTCCCCGGGACGTGCTTAATCATGTACCTCCTCAGCAGCTCGAATCCCTTAAAATACCATTGAAACAGGATGGCGTTATATTCTTTAGTAGTTTGAAATGCATGGACGGCCTTAGCCACGACATCCTTCATCCTTTGACCTGATGAAGCAAGAAACTCGTCCTTTTGCTTCACTAGCAGTTTCTTCAATTCCAGATGCTCTATTAAACTTTTGATCTGCTTGTTAACATCCATGGCAGTAATCAGGTCCTTTCGCAGTCCTGAAGCCTCGGCCTTTAGCACCTCAACTTTGGAGTTGGCCATGACGGCCTTCTCCTCATTTGCCAAATACTAGGAAGTGATATGCATCGTCTCTCCCAAAACCTGACAAAATGTTTCACCACGGTCAGAGCAAGTAGATACAAAAAAAACAACAACAACATAAAGAAGAAACTACCTGCACGAGCTTGTGAACGTGTTGGCTCACTATTTCATAGGAAGGCACATTGGAGATCTCCTTTATTTCCTTGAGAGTCAAAAGCTCGTTAGCACGAGCCATGGTCGCTCCAGCATCAGTCCAAGTATTGGAGCTCATTTTCTTCTTTCCTTTCTCCCCTATCTTTCGCTTTTTTGTAGGAGTGATGACCTCCTTAATGGAAATTGTCGGAGAAGTAGCTCGTCCTTCATCCAGTGTTGGGGTGGATGAACCTCTCTTTGTTAACTCCTTCTATTTCTTTTTCTCTTTATCAGTGATCTTCAGCCTTCTCTGACCAATACTGGAAAGAGGCTCGTTCTTCTTCGCCTTCATCTTGGCGTACAGATCTTTGTTAAACTTGGTCATCATTTCTTTAAAAAAAAAGAGGAGAGAGAGAAAGAACGGTCAGGCGTATCAAGATTACCCACTTTTTCTTTCTTCTTGATCAATCACACAAAGAACGTAAAGTGAAGGTTCTGGCCCCAAACAATGATGAGCTAGCGTGCGCGAGTCAACAAGCTCGTCAAAGTCCTCTATTGTGCCGGTGTACCTCACGGCTTCCTGAACCCTTTCCTTGAATTTACCTTCGAGTTTTGGATGCTCTCCCATTGCAAGATAAAAAGTTAAACAAGGTCAAAAGGATGAACAACAGAGACAGGATCATAAAAGAGAAGAAACATAAAGATGAATGCACCAAGACCAGGGGTCTCCCACTAGCGCAGCAACCTAGGGACGTCCCCCCAAAAGTCGTCGGACAAGGTCTCCCAACCATCGCCTGACACAAAGAAATATCTAGATTTCCAATATCGGAAGGACGAAGGAAGGTCGGGGACAAGACGAGACTTCCTATCCCAAGGAACGAGTTCATAATATCCAAACTCCTTAGACTCTTTTAATCGATAGAGATCGACGAACTCGTTGAGTGTAATCATGTCCCCATCCACTATGGTCATTTAGATCACCATGCAACTTATGACGATCCTCCAGGAATTTGACATAAGCTACCTTGGGGCGATGTTCAAGTGATTAAGGAGTTCCATATTGAATGGATGGACGGGGAATCTGAGACCACACAAGAACACTGCCTCATAAAAGCAGACTTCACCATGGGCAAAGGCACAAGCCTTCTCACCCTTCCTAGGAAGACGAGCCCTTGTCTGTTAGGAAATTGGAACCTATCTCTAAACCTATCAAAAACTTCGGCTTTCAAGGTACACTTCTCCTTGAGGGCATGAAAAGAGTGAGGAGCAGAAGAAACATGAGGATTGGAGGATGAAGGTACAAAAACAGGCATGGAAGTGGTTGTATCCGTTCCAGCCCCATCCAAGCCCACATTAGAAGACGAGCCCTTTTCCGGACCGCTCGATCTCACCACGGACCCCATGTTTTCCCTTCTAAGGACCCTATGAACAGATTTGAACCAAGATAAAGACTAGTGCAACAGTGGATATAAATCGCCTAACGCTAAATCAAGACCACTATGGCCCATAACAAAATCCTTAATCTGTGGGTATTGGTCCCTAGAACGAAAAGGAAGTACACCTAATGGGTCACTGGAAGAATTTAACAACCCCCATAAGCGAGCAAAAAGAAAGGCAATGGAGGGAGAGGCGCGCCTAATTTCAGAGAGATCCACCATTAAGGAAAAATATGCAACTTAAAAAGGAAAGTAGGAGTGCAGATCACAAATAAACCAAAAAGGAAAAAGGTGTACTTGGAAATAAGGAAGAAAACTGAGAACAAGGTGCACTGCTATGAGCTCAGAAAATTCAAACGCAGAAAATTGGAGAAAAAGGCTAAGTGACAGAGAAACCAAACACAGAGGAAGAAAGAAGAAATGGAAAGAAAAGAAAAGCAAAGGGTTAAAAAGGTTCTACCTTGAAAAATGCGGGAAAACTGAAAAGGCCTTCACTGGAAACAAGACTCACCCACTAATCGAAGAAGGAACGTGGCCACGATGCATGCCACTCCGCCATAGTGCAATTAATGTGGGGAACAGAATTCCAAGCGCCCCAACCATTTCTAAAAAACAAATTGGGGGTGGGGGGGGGGGAGGAACTCATCGTATTCCTAAGTTCGTCTAAAACACTGACGACCTTGAAATAAGGGGGCAGCTGATAAACCTAGATATATGCATATATGCTCGTCCACACATGGATGAAGAATGATAGACAAGAATGACCCTGGGATTAACCCAACTCTGGATAAACCACCTGGTGAGGACAAGCCCATCAGCCCTTCATCAATGACAAGGCGTTACAAAGTCAACAATGAGCCTTCATACCGTTGAGGGTGTATCTTTCCATTTAAAACCCAACAGGGACGTTACAAAAATAATGCCACCGTTAAGAAGACACCAACGGCTAGAAGGAGGGAGAACACACCTATATATATGTCCACTAGCGACTCAACAAAAAAGATAGATAAGAAAAATTCCATTCCTCAGTATTTGCAACTTACTATTATTACCTTTATTTCAATCTTTCTAACTTTGGCATCAGAAGCTTTGTGGCAGGCACCACACCGGTGACCACATTTCATCCTTCCACCATTTATTTCTACAATACAGGGCTGGCACAGGACGAGCATTCCAACTAATAGTCTCGATCATTAGCATCATCAATAGTGAATTGAAAAAATTAAAAAAAAAAAAAATTGGAACTCGAGTTACTTGAAAAAATTCAAGTGGAAATCGAGTTCGAGTTCATGGTACTCGATTTCCAAAAAAAAAAAAAAAAAATTCTAAGTCTATGTTCGCTATAACTCAATTTTTAGAAAATCGAGTTTCAAAACAGGGGCATTTCCTTAATTAGTTTCAGACATGGGGCATTTTGCTGGATATTTTAAAAAGAAAGAGCAAAAGCCCATTTTCTTCGTAAAAATTAAATCACTAAAAAATAAGAGAAATGCTATATCCACAACTAGACTTGTTCACCAGTCGGGTTGGGTCGATTTTAGGCTCAACTGGGCCCGACCTGCTCACATTGGGTGGAAGGTGGAGGGACCTAAAACTGACCACCAACATTAATTGGTCGAATTGGTTTTGGGCTCAGATGAACGTTGACCAGTTTGGTTTGTGGTGGAGGTCGCTGAATTTTGCTGAAACTTGCCGAATTTCATCAAAAGTTGTCGAAATTGGTTAGAATTTGGTCAAATTAACTGTATTTTCAGAATTTGGTCAAGATTTCACTAGATTTGGTCAAGATCTCACCAAATTTGGCGAAATCTCCCCAAATCAAATCTTGATCTTGCTGGAGTTCCTATGTATTAATCGAGTTGAGTGATTAGAGTATTGGATAAGGAAACCTGCTACTCGACCCACCAAAATTGGTTCTTGGAAGCGAAGACATGCGGCCAATCGACTAGAGTTTCAGATCGGGCCTAATATGGGTTAACATCAAGCAGCTTCATCGATTTCTCAAGCTCCAGTCAGGTCTAGATGCACCTATTCACAGCATTTCATAATAATTTTACAATAAATCATAAGTAGTAGGTTGTTATTGGTTGTTATGGGAAGTTTAAGTTTTTGATTCAAATTAAAAACCAATAACAACTTATCACCTATGATTTATTGTGAAAATATTGTGAACATAACATCTCTCCAAAAACAATAATATTTATTATACTACTAAACTGTTAAACAAACACATTATGATTTTTCTTTGATGGTGGATCACAATCTGTAGAGGTTGCGACTGATCTAGTGGTTGAGTATCAGTCGGTGGGACCCTACAAAAATTAAATCATTAAGAAACAGTGATATTTATTATACTACTGAAT
>JAOWBE010001029.1:0-11364 GCA_028566155.1 Quercus phellos | reverse complement strand
CAAGTATAAGTGTGCTGTACAAGTAAAGTAATTGGGCCTAAAGGGCCTAAAGCCCATAACATAATATACATTAACAGTAGAGCTTATCAATGAATCTAAATTAATCAGAATTTATGTTGTATTCTAAAGCATTCAAGAACAAGCCAACAGATGTGAATGATATGAAAACAGAGCATTATAAATAGTGCACCTTCTAACAATATAGAAAAAAAATATAATCTTCCTTTCCTATTAAAAGCCCAGGCCTCTCCGCATGCCTCCCTACTAACCTAACTCAAAAATTCTCCTCCTAGCCATTCAATTACCAACTTTTTCCCAACACCCTCCAAAACCAAAAGGAACCCAAAAAAAAGTACATCTACCAATTGTCAATGGCATTTTTGGTTTGTCACATGGGTGGCGTTTTAGTGCTTTAGTGATTCCATTGACAACTAAAAACCAAGAGACACAAACCGTGAAGTTGACCTAAACTAATGTAAGAGTATAACTATTGAATTATGAAAAAAGAAAAATGCAAAAGTGAGTGAGACATTTTGTCAGACATGTTAACAATATAAAGTAAGAGAGAGAAAGACTGAATAATTTGTATATTGTATGTAAACAATAATGTACAATATAGAGCCTTATATAGGCTAGGTATGTGGGCAGTACAAGTAATATGAGTAAACTACAAGTACAGTATATTAGGTTAAGCCCAATAGGCTAATCTAGTCTAAACTATACACTAACATCCACCTTCAAACTTGAGGTGGCAAGGAGGAAGCCAACTAAAGTTTGGATATAAAACCTCGAAGACGACCAGGCGGGTCAGTCTTGGTGAAGATATCAATAGGCTGGTTAGCAGAGGAGATGGAGAACAACTTGAGATTGCCTTTCTTGAGATGTTGGCAAGTGATGTGGCAGTCGATCTTAATGTGCTTGGTGTATTCATGGAAGACATCATTATGAGCAATGTAGATAGCACTACGATTGTCACAATAGAGAGAAGTGACAGTGGGCTGTGGAGCATCCATATCAGCCAAGAGCCAGCAAAGCCAGACAAGCTCGCAGGTGGTGTCGGCAAAGGCATGATACTCAGCCTCAGTAATGGAACGGGAAACCACATCTTGCTTTTTACTACACCACGAGACAAGAAGAGTACCCAACAGAAAACAAAAACCTGTGATAAAGCATTGATCAATCGAATCACCTGCCCAGTCCGCATCTGAATAAGCATAAAGCTCAAGAGAAGACCGAGAGGAGTAGTGGAATCCATGATAAAGTGTTCCCTTGACATATCGAAGAATCCGAAGAACGGCAGCATAATGGACAGAATGAGGGGCATCCATGAACTTATTGACCATACTCACGACATGTGAAATATCCAGACGAGTAACAGTAAGATAGATTAGACTACCAACCAACTGACGATAGCGAGTAGCATTAGATATAGGTTCACCATCCAAATGTGTGAGCTTTGCATTGTATTCCAAGGGAGTGGAAATAGTCTTATTGTCGGTGATACCGACTTTGGAGAGAAAATCATAAGCATATTTAGCTTGGAAAAGATAGTAGTCATCAGAGGATGAGGTAACCTCAAGCCCAAGAAAATAGCTGAGAGTGCTCAGATCCTTCATCTCAAAATATTGACTAAGGAACTGCTGATGAGAGAGGATACCTGCAGAATCATCTCCAGTAATAATCATATCATCAACATAAAGAAGAATAAGAGTGATACTAACAGATGATCTTTGGACAAAGAGAGCAGTGTCATGAGGACTCGAAGTGAAACCCTGTTGAGTAACAACTAAGCTAAACTTTTCAAACCAAGCTCGAGGAGCCTGCTTAAGGCCATAAAAAGCACGACAAAGGCGACAAACTTGATTGCTTGAGTGTGGATAGTTAGGGGGTGGCTGCATGTACACTTCTTCTTGGAGGTCTCCATTGAGGAAAGCATTCTTCACATCCATTTGATAAAAGGTCAATGGCAAATAGCAGCCACAACAATGAGACATCTGACAGATGTAAGGCAAGCAACAAGAGCAAATATGTCCTTATAGTCAATGTCATACTGCTAAGTAAAGCCCTTAGCAACTAAGCAAGCATTGTACCATTCAACAGATCCATCAGCCTTGGTCTTGATCTTGTAAATCCACTTACAACCTACTACAGATTTACCAGGAGGCAAATCAACCATATCACAAGTGTGATTCTTATGAAGGGCATCTAGTTCTTCATTCATAGCTTGCTACCAAAAACAGTTAATATGGGCCTCACGATAGGTGTGAGGTACATAGAGGGTGGTAAAAGTAAAAGAGTAGTGATACTCTGCGAGATAAAGGGGAGGAATGCTTGCCTAAGTGGAATGACGAAGTTCAGGATCAACAGGAGGCTCAAGAGAGGGTGGTGCCATAGGATCCAAGACAAGGGGGTCATATGTCGGGAAAGAACTGGAGATGAGTCATCTGGAAAGGCAGCCAATGTTGAAGAATCCTCCACAAGTTTATGATAGAGAGGTACGAAAAGATCAGTAAAAATGGGAGACTCTAAGGAAGAGGACAATGGAAATTGCTAAAGACTCGTGAAAGAATGATGTTCCCAAAACTCAACATGACAGGAGACACGAAGGCAATGAGAAATGGGATCATAGTAGCGAAACCCTTTTTGAGATACACCATAACCAAGGAAACAATAGAGACAAGCTCAAGGCTAGAGCTTTGTTCATTCATGAAGAGGAAGAGAGCCAAAACAAGCATAACCAAAAACCCGAAGAGATGAGTAGTTAGGAGTTTGACCATAGAAAAGCTCGAATGGAGATTTGTTGTATGTAGTTGGTGAAGGAATACGATTAATGGTGTACACAGCAGTAAGTGCAGCCTCACCCCAAAAGCACTCAGGAAGAGAGGCAGAAATGAAAAGGGTGCGGACTTTGAGGAAGAGGACAAAGGAAACTACTGAAGACTCGTAAAAGGACTATATTCCCAAAACTCAACATGATGGGAGACACGAAGGCAATGAGAAATGGGATCATAGTAGCGAAACCCCTTTTAAGATACACCATAACCAAGGAAACAACAGAGACGAGCACGAGGCTGGAGCTTTATTCGTTCATGAAGAGGAAGAGAGACAAAACAAGCATAACCAAAAACATGAAGAGAGGAGTAGTCAGGAGTTTAACTATAGAAAAGCTTGAATGGAGATTTGTTGTGTGTAGTTGATGAAGGAATACGATTAATGGTGTACACAGCAATGAGTGCAGCCTCACCCCAAAAGCACTTAGGAAGAGAGGCAGAAATGAGAAAGGTGCGGACAACATCAAGAATGTGACGATGTTTTTGTTCTACACAACCATTTTGTTGAGAGGTGTAAGGACAAGACAGCTGAGGAAGGGTACCATGACTGTCTAAAGGATAGGAAAGATTTGTCATTATATTCTTAAGTATTATCTGATCGAAAGACTTTGACGGTGTGATTGAACTGTGTTTCAATCATTTTATAAAATGTCTGGTAAATAGACACAAATTCAGACCTATGGTGAAGCAGATAAATCTAAGTATATCGAAAAAAAATCATCCACAAATATGACAAAATATCTAGATCCCCTCTCAGTGGGAACAGGTGCAGGACCCCAAATATTAGAATGTATAAGATCAAAAGGTGCAGAAGAAAAGGAATCACTATTATTAAAGGGCAATTTTGTTTGTTTGCCAAAATGACAGGAAGTACAATCAAAATTTGAAACTGAACTAAACCTAAATGATCTTGAGAAGCTAACAAATAAAGACGAGATAAAGATGGATGACCAAGATGAGCATGCCATGGATCAGATGAGGGGGTGGTAGTGGTAGTAGTTGTAGAAACAACTTGTGAAGGAATCATTAAATCATGAACCTCAAACATGCAACCAACCTTATAGCCTGTCCCAAGCACTTAACCCGTTCGGGGATCCTACACATCCACACCATGATTAGTAAATAGAAGATTTATGCCTAATTCACAAAGTTGACCAACAGAAAGTAAATTGAGGGATAACTTTGGGATATGAAAAGTGTCATTAAGGGATAAACAAGAAGAAGAGATTGTTCCTTTATGACTAACAGGCATAGGAGTTCCATCAGCAGTGTAAATGGTGATTGGATGTTCTAAGGGTGCCTTATCAGAAAATTGAGATTCATCAGGAGTCATATGGTTACAACATGCAGTATCAAAAAACTAAGGTTGTTTACCTAAGGTGACAGAAAGGACAGTGGAAGTGCAGGATAAAACCTGTTGAATTACTACCTCAATATCAACCGTAGTATGTAAGGAAGCCAAAGATGGACCTATAGGAACCGATGAATCTGAAGGACATACAGCAGCTACCTAAGGAAGAGAAGCTTTATTCTGCTCTTGCATAAATTTTTGCAGTTTGCAACAAATTGAGATATCATGGCCTTTGACACAGCAAAACTCACAGCGGGTACCTTTGGAAGACTGAGAGGTAGGACACCTAGAGTTTATTTGTGGAGGAACAGTGAATGCTGCAATGGGAGGTTGTGGAAATGGTTTAGCCAATACATGATCAGATAATGACATGTGATGAGTAGGCCGACGGTTCTCCTCAGAAATGAGCTCCTTGACTACAGCATCAAGAGAAGGAGTAGGAGATCGGCTAAGTAGAGAAGCCCTAGTAGGCTCAAAATCCTCACATAAACCCATCATGAAGTGCATAAATTTACGACAATCCCGATATTTGACAAAAAGCTTAATGTCTTTAGAACACACTAGTGGAGGATTTGTAACAGAGAGTTGTTTCCACATAGTAGAAGTCCGAGAATAAAATAAAAAATAGACTGGTTTGTCTCTTGGCGCATTTGATAAAGTTTTGATTCAATGTGGAACTCTAGGCTTGAATCATTAGTACAATTATAGCGATCGGCCAGAAATTTCCAAGCAACCTCAACAGTCTCAAGATGAGGAAGAAGATTATGAATTGAGGAAATAGAGGTATTGATAAACCAAGACAAGATCTTACTCTGAATCCTCTCCCATTCCTCTAGGCGTTCTTCATAATCATCCGTTGTAACAGCAGTTGATAGGCCAAAAACAAATTAATCCCTTGTGATGAATTAATTGATTAATTAGCCAAGTTTATTAATTAATCAAATTAACGTGCAAATGCGTGGTAGCACAAACAAATCACCAATAAACTAATTATGCAGCGAAAAATAAATAACACGGTGATTTGTTTACAAATGGGGAAAACCTAACGGCTAAAACCCCACTGGGTGATTTTCAGGTCACCACTCCCGAAACTCCACTATTATCACAACAAGCGGTTACAATTAAAAGAATCCCAAGTACCTTATCAACCTACAGTTGAACCCTTAACCCAATACCCAATTAGACTTGTTCTGTAATGACAGTTCCCCTTTTGATGCACGGCTCCCAAGTACGTAACTAACCAATTGCGCGGATCCTAGTACGCGACTTCAATCACCAACTAAGAAGGTTGTTGGCTGCAAAATTCTTTAGTTCATCAACACAATGAAGATCAGGAAGATGCTTGGTCACAAAACCCTATGGTGCACATTCACAACAACTTCTTCAAGAGAAAGAGATGAACTAGGGCAAGAACTTCATCTTTGGTTTGGTCACAATTTGCTTAAACAGAGTTTACTCAATACTTGTGAAACTTGTGAACCGTTTGACGACCCTTAAAACAATCCTTTTACATGTCTAGGATTAGGAGAAAAGAAGGTCTAAAAACACATTCACCAATTCCAAGAAAATCATATCAAAATTCTGAAATTCTTAAACCTCGACAGATAGAAGGTCTCAAGCAATTGTCGAGCACATGGGCAGAACAGCTTCCTTAAACCTCGACACATGCTAGCTGTCGAGTTTTAGTAACCCTGCATTTTCAGCTTGTTTTCTTGGACAGACTTGAAGGCTTCAACATTTGATCTTGAAATATGGTTTCTTGAAGTATTTAAACACATTCTAAATCTACCCAAATACAAGTAAAGTGCATTTTGTCAAAAGATAAATCAATTACATAAAATAGTGACATATGTTCCTAACAAGTGAATCACATATGTCCTAACAGCAGTCTTGGAGGCATCTTCAACAATTGTGGCTTTGGACTTAGGGTTTGGTACTGGCTTAGAAATTGAACTAGTCACATATCTCCATAGTTTACAACCCTTGAAAAAGACAGTTATATTCTGAGACCATGCATGATAATTAGTAGGACCATCCAACATAATGATAATAGAACGAATGATATCTCATTCATTTTGTTGAGCCATAATGAAGAAAACGACCAAAAAGTGGGATTTAGAGACTTCAAATGAAGAAATGGAGCTCAAAATTGGAATCTACGTGAAAAACTGAGCAAGACAAGCCTTTTCGAAAAATTTTAACCTCGATCAACGGTGGCGATCAAAGTCAACAAGTGCTGACAGCAATAGGGCTAACGTGGCAATGCGGCAGTGAATGATGCGTGGGCACGTGGAGCACGTGAGGCGCGTGAGAGCGCATGAGATTAGGCAGTGTCGCGTGAAGGCGTGTGGGTGCGTGTTATGACAAGCAAAAACTTGGGGCAGCACATGAAGGTGCATGGGAGCTCCTTTAGGACTGTTTCTAGCTAGGTTTTGATCGAAAAAGTCTGATCTATCACATCGTAATTATGGTTCGACGATTTGATTGATGAATAGACTAGATCTGAGAGGTAGTGGTTGGGTGTGACAACAGTGACTCGCTTCTAACGATGGCTACCGGTGAAGGCGAGGACAGTGGAAGAATGCCAAAAAATACCACTAGGTTAGAGCAATGGCTCTGATATCATGTTAACAATATAAAGTGTGAGAGAGAGAAAAGACTGAATAGTCTGTATATTATATGTAAACAATAATGTACAATAGAGAGCCTTATATAAGATAAGTATGTGTGCAGTACAAATAATATGAGTAAAAATACAGTATACTAGGTTAAGCCCAATGGACTAATCTAGTTTAAGCTATACACTAACAAAACACATGGTGTTCTAAATGGGAATGAAATGATAATTTAACAACATTAATCCACCCAAAAAATAAAGAACTGAAGGGAAAACCTTCAAAATGATCCATAAAAATATATAAATAAATAAATAAGCAAAATCAATATTAGAATGTTCCTTTATCGAAGGGGATAAACTAATCTCACATCAATGTTATTTTTTAGATATTTTTTATGAGTAAAAATCAAGCCACATAATTGCATAATCACGCTGAAATTGATGGTGTCCTCCATATGCTTTGATCAAGCCCAACAAAAAATTCAATAGATTGTGATGCTCGACTCGCACAGATCTTGTCCTTCAATTGAAGGAACTCGCAGATGGTCGTTGCTATAGCTTCTGCTGCTCCTTCAATCACACAACCAATGCGGTTAGCATCAGTGAGTCTCCCGCAAAAACAAAAACCAATTAGATTCATTCAGTCCATGTCTCATTAGCTGTCTGGCACTGCCAGTGGTATCGAGGACGAGCCTACAAGTAGAGGTCTCCAAGTCTCCAAGTCTCCTTCCAACCTTTAATTTAGCTACCATTCCAAGCCATACATACAAGTAGACAGCAGAGGACTCCGAGTCTCCAACCATTAATTTGTGGGTCCATTAATAATATAAAGCTATTATTCCAAGCCCACAAATTTTCCACAAGTTTTGGGTCTGAGGGCCCATGACAATTGACATGTACTCAGTAGGCAACTTGGGCATGAAATGAAAACAACGCATCTGAAATCATCTCTACCTACCAACTTAGTCTAGTGTACGGATTTCTCATTGGAACTTTTAATTAAATGAAAGGTACGAGTGGAGCCGCAATTTCAATTTAAGAGGGATAAGATAAAATGATATTTCAATAATTATTATTATGATCATTTTTCTTTATAAGCCCAATTAACTATACGTATATATATTTCATACCATTGAAATAAAGAAAACAAAAACAATCAAATTATAGTTAGTAGCAATCACATTAAAAGATTAATCTAAATACATAATGTTTAAATTAAAATAAGCAATGTAAGAGTGTTAAGAATATTATATTATACCTATAAAGTTGTATTAATGTTTCAGTGCTTTGAATTCTTTTAAAAATTTATGTACAATTAAAATTTTCTTTCTTTATTTTTTGTAGTTAAAAATTAGGTTTACAGAAAAAGTTTGAAATTGTGAAAAATTAGAGAAAAATATAAGCTATGTTAAAGATACAATAAAAATTCACAACAATTTCAAAAGATTCCTTAAATCAAAACACCACCTTATCTATGAGTCATTAAAACAATTTAAATATACGTGGTTTTCATCCCAAATGCAAAGTACATAAGGTAGATTTTTTAAAGCTCTAAATAAGGTGCTTTCTGTTTTTCAAAAAAACAAATAAATAAGGTGCTTTCAATCTTTTCATCCTTGACTTTTTATGTATAATAACTCTAAGAGTCTGTTTAGTTGGAGAAATGAAAAAATAGAATGATAGAAAATAGAGAGATGATAGAGAAGTGAGAGAATAGAAAATATTTTAGTTTTCCTTCATGGTGTTTGGTTTATAGTGGAAAAGTTGAGGGATAGAAAATGTAATTTGTATAGATTTACTTTTATGTTCCTACTAGATTAAAAAAAAAAAAAAAAAGTAACAAATTAGAGAAAAAAAGGGATGAACCAAAAAAAAAAAAAAATGAAAAAATTAATGAATGAACACGAAGAAAAAAAAAAAGTATGATGTATAGAAAAAAAAAACAAAAACCAAAGTAGGAATAAATAAATATATATATATATATATATATATATAAAAGTAGCAGTTGAACAGAAAATGACCAAAAAAGTAGCAGTTGAACACCCGGCCCTATTAATTTTTTTTCCTCCCTTCCCTTCAACTAAATACTCACCAAAAATATTTTTTCTCCTTTTTTTTTCTTTTCATCCTCCCTAAATACCCAATCAAACATACGTCTAGTCTGTACTATGTCCCGTGCAAAGCAAGGAAATTTCATAATAATGAATATATAAGATGTGGATTTACAAGAAAAACAATTATTTCCTTTTGGGAATGTTGCAATTTTATCTTCTTCTTTTTGCTTGGTGTGCGTTTAGATACTGCTTATTTTACTAAAAATTGAAAACTGAAAATAATAAAAATATATATATATATATTTCAGTTACTGTTTATTAATGAAATCATTGTGCATTTGCCTATTTGCACTTAAAAAAACAAGAAAAAAGTCCAAAAACGCAACTTACTCTAAACGTAGACGCAAAAGGCCTTACCCAAACAAAGCTTTAATACATTCAAGTTGATTTTTTTTTTTTTTTTAAATTCCTTACATGAATATATAAGATGTGGATTTAATTCTTGTTTGCTTATATTATGTTTTCATGTTCATTCGTTTGCATGTTTAATTCTTGCTGATTTCAAATCATTCACATGTGTTAACCTTAATTGAATTTTAGAGCTAGGACTAAATTCCCATTTAGGGTCTTAGATCTATTCATATTCCATGCACAAAAGTCAATCCTGTCATATATGTTCAAAATGCATACTTTTCATGCCTAAAATACATTCATTTTCACATCATCTTGATTGATTTTATTTTGACACGATTAAAAAACGTTATTATTATTATTTTTAACACCAAAAATCAGATCTGGGATTTTCCATAAAAACTCCTTTGCTTTTTCAACATCTAAAATCATATCTAAAATTTTATCCTAAATCTCATTCATTCTTTTAAATCTAAAACCAGATCAAGAATTTTCTCATAAAAATTCCTTATTTTAAATGCATAAAGCCATTTCTGGAATTTTCTCATAAAATTGCTTATTTTTAACACCTAATATCAGATCTAGAGTTTTCTATAAAAATTCAGTCATTCCTTTAAAAACTAGATTCAAATTCCTTTTCTCCACACATTCATCATATTTATCATTAAAAGATTAATTAAATTTGAATGTTCTTAAAAAATTACTTTCTTTTTCATAAAGATTAAATCTTCTACATGGAATAAGGTAGATCTCAAAGTTTCAAGAGAATTTAGTCTTAGATCTAGAACTAACAAATTGCATATTGCATCTATAAATCATATTGCATATTGTATGTAGTTACATAAAAGGTCACTTTGAGTCTAAAAAACCAAACTTTGTTTGGACAAGATAGGTGCGTAACATCTTCCCACTTTGTAACCTAGTCCCCGAATCTAGGATTTTAAGTTCATAGATTAGTGTTTTATCATTTTCTTTGGTAGAATGTAACTAGGACCAAAACTTTGTAATTTTTACTTAGATTGTAACTAGGACCGAAGCAATATGTAATTTCTACCAATTGTATATATTTTGATTAATGAAAATTTGAGGCAATTCAATCATACATTTTTGTATTTTATAATTTTTCTTATTTTTTGTAATATAAAAAATAGGTGGTGGCTCCCCCATTAATTAAACCCAAAAAGATACCACGTATACTCTTTTTGAGAGATCACCCCAAAATTTTGGTCTCTCACAGTAAAATATATTAAATTTAGTCTACATAATCATATCACGGGATAAATTAAGTCTTACTATTACATAACAATATCATAGTCCTTGCTAAAAAAATTGAAGAAAAAGAAAAAGACAAAAAAAAAGAAACATGTACATGACACATTTGTTTACATTGAAAAAATAATAGAAACGTGACACACAAAATTACTACAACCCCTTAAACGAACAAACCCATTACCCTTCTATCAATATCTCCAATAAGTTGGACCATATCATGCAAGGTTTAATTTCTTCTCTCAATACACATAACTCTTTTGAATGTTGCTTATTATCATCCTTACTTGCGGAAGTAGGTGGCACATTGATGGGCAAGCACCATTAAAAAAAAAATGACAAGTAGTATTTTTCAGACTATATTAATAAAGTTTTTGCTTGTTCATGGTGGATTCAGACATTTTAATGCATGCTATAAAGCCCACATCGAAATCTAATATTTCAGAACCTAAGTTCATGATTGATTTCATTAATAGTTAATGATGACATATACTATAATAAAACGCGAAATGTGTATTGTTAGTATGTTCTTCGTCAACCTGATGGACAATCAGGATTACGAGATAAAATATATGATATTGGGTTGGTGCCTACCAAGGACCCTCCAATACTTAAACTAGATAATCTCTTTAGGGAAATCTCTCCTATATATTGTAGATTAGTTTGTGTGTCACTTGCTCTTGGTTGGCTTTATATAGCCAACCTACGAGTTATTGCAAGGTCTGTTTAGGGACGGATCTACACTGGGGCAGAGGGACCATTGGGGGGGGGGGGGGGGGGGGGGGGGGGGGGGGGGGGGGGGGGGGGGGGGGGGGGGGGGGGGGGGGGGGG
>JAOWBE010001022.1:0-11364 GCA_028566155.1 Quercus phellos | reverse complement strand
TGATGCTCTGAAATTTCATGCGATGAAACCATTCATATGCTGCACCACTCATTCCGTTGCGTGCACAAGCACTAATTGTTGTATTGTATGTCACAACTGTTAGCTCATTACCTGTTGAAACCATTTCGTTAATGATGGCATCAACCAAGTTTAACTTTCCTTGTCCAGTGAGAACTGAAGCCATAATTGTGTAGGCATACAAGTTTGGTTCAAAACCTATCCTGATCATACGGTCCCAAACCCGGCGAGCCTCATCATATAATTTATTCTTCTCTAGTGCACTAAGCAAGGCTCCATAGGAGATTGTTGTAGGTTTTTCGCCTTGTTCAACCATCCTTTAAATATTTCCACTGCAGCAGTTTCTGAAGCCTTGGAACAGGCAATAAGTACTGCATTCCATTCCCTACTTACAGGTTTAAGGCCTTTTTCTTCCATCTTGTTAAGCAACCTAACACCCCATCTCCAAATTCCCCTTTTCTTAGCTGCAGTGAGAAGAACATTAAAGTGAGACATTATCAGCTCCCGTGACAGGTTATTTGGTTTTGGCCCTATGTCCAGTAAATCCTCATATATCCCCAAAGCTGCCCACCACTTCTTTGCCTTCCCCATCAGCCAAATCACATGGTTACAGACTGATAAGCTAATTTGAGGGTGCCGTTCTTTAATTTTAGTGTACAGTTCCCTTGCTTGATGATATCTCTAGTTCTCTTATGCTTTCATTTCGCTTAACATGCTTCCACAAGATGTGGTGTTTTTGTGAAGTTGTCTATTTCTTGTATGTTTCATCACATTATGCTCATTTTTGTATGCATCAAAAGAGCTTCATTAACCCTAGGGTAGCATAGTTGGTTAGGGACCACAGGGTCATTAGTTTGAGTCCCTCCTTTTCCCCTCTCTCCTTCCCTTGGGACCAAAACTTAATAAAATATAATTAAAAAAAGCTTTACGTTCCCACCATTTTGTATTTTTTAAAATATCTTTATCTTTTCAAAAGTCGTTTTGTGTCTAAAGCTGCATGTTAGTTGTTATGATACTTTCATAGTTAATATGTAATAAGGTTAACTTATACTCACTTTGAAACAAGTTCTATGTATTTTGCGAGTCCTGGCTATATTGGAAATTATGAATGTTTATAATTGCAAGTCCTGACTGTATTGTTAATGTCTGCTTGCGATCAATGGTTTATTAACATTATTGTATGCGTGTCAGATATGCAGCAATTGGCAAATGTAGATCCTGGACCTATGGTTGGTACACAGTTGATGCGACAACTGGCTCATCGATCCACGGCGCTGTGGGAGACGCTTGCCGCTAGTCAGATACGTAGTTGTACTGAACTTCGGACATTCGAACATGTTGAAATCGTTTCTTTTTTGTTTCTGTAGGGTTCTGTGATTATTTGTAAATAGATGTTGGAAATGGTATCATTTCTCTTTTGGTTTAGGCAGAATTTTGTTTAATCCAAAGAGAAAATGGTGTGAAGTAGAAATAATCGTGAATTTATAGACACTCTTTCATTAACAGCATCAAGTCTTATTTCCAGATATATTGAAACTACTAATGCTACAAAAAATATTAAACATCAATAGTGGCTAATGAAAAGGTATATTCAAAGTCAGTAGATCTCATTTAAAAGTTATATTAATCAATTAAAATGCATCGGCTGCCATTATTTTTCCAAACGTGCTCACACAAATAGGCGTGGCTACACATAAGAGAACTGACTTTGATTCCTAATTCCCTACTCCATTTGACATAGTGAGGCACTTTGTTCATTCATTTCAAAACATAATGCCCATCACCTTAGTGCTAATTTTAACTAGTTAACATCGTAACTAACATATTGCAAAATGTTCGTAACTAACTAGTTAGCCTATTGTTTCTTGCATATTATTATTATGTATGCACTATCCTAAGACAATGCTCTTTCGTGTGCAGGCAGTGCCAGGCGTGCTAAAGTGCAGACGCTAATCTTGTGAGTTACCCCAACGTGGGCTTGACCCACGAATTGCCCATTACATAACTGAGGCGGGTTTTGAAGGGTTATTCAAGGTTCTAGACATGGAAGTTGATCATGCCCTCATCATAGCATTGGTCAAGCATTGGCGTCCAGAGACGCACACGTTCCACTTAACCGCGTGGAAAGGTGGGTATCACCTTACAAGATGTTGAGGTGATGTTAGGGGTTCCTATTGATGGGTTGCCCATGACTGGGAGTGTCAAGCTGGATTGGTTTGGGTTGTGTCATGATTTACTAGGTCATCGTCCTTCAGACTCGGTACTGCATCCCCATGAAAACAACTCTATCCTTGCTGGGGCGAAGATAAGAGTTAGCTGGCTAAAGCCACAGTTTAGAGGTCCCCTAGCTATGGATGCTACTGACAAGGTAGTGCAGCAACATGTGCGCTATCACATACTTGTGTGGTTGGGGTCTATTCTGTTTATGGACAAGTCAGCAGACCAGGTGTCAGTGATTCCTCTACAGTTCCTGAACATAATCAACAAAACGAGGAGGTACAATTGGGTAGTGGAGCATTAGCCTGGCTGTACAGGCACCTATGCAAGGCATCGGAGACTGATGTTGGTGTAGCTGAGGGCATATTCGAGGTTCCCATTGATATGTCCTATTACGAGGCCACCACAACCGCTGGTGGAGGCAGGTCCCTTCGCCAATCGGTATGTTATTTGATTCATTTGATACAATTGTCATGCCGTTTGTCATTCACCATGCATGTGTCTATAGTTGACTTTAATAATAAATCCATTTTGGCACTAATCTCGTTTATCACATGGTAGGTTTTGGTTCAATTAGTCATAGCTGTTGTTTTGATTCTGATTAGGTACAATGAAGAAAGTACCCAAATCTATTAGGAATAGATTTTTTTGCATTAAAAAAAATGAAACACAACATTTTTGCAATAATTTCACAACAAAAGCTATTTGACAAGTTGTTAATGGTATGTAAAAAAGTAAAATAGGTAATGGTTTGTGAGATCAGTTCGAGATCAGAATCAATAACAAATTACTGCCTAAGTTTTATTATGAAAATGTTGTGTTGCCAAAGGGTCACACAACTAGCGAGCCAGACCATGATCATTGTATTGTGGGGGTTATTTACTGACACTTGGACCGTTCAGCAATGGGTTCCTTTGTGGAAGACCTTTCTGCGTCACACATCATGTGGGTGGTGGGAGGTTTTATCAGATTTGTTTCTGCAGACATCAAGATACGCAGAGAGTAGAGTAGTCCCCTTTTTCTATGGTCTGGTTAGACTCAGAGCAAAGGTTGAATGAATGTTTTCTTTTAACTCAAATTATTTGGGAAGAATATTTCTCTTTTGAAGTAACTTCTGGTGAATCCTTTCTGGACTAAATTAGCAGGGAAAGTTAATGGATGGCTTTATAGTTATAGAGCTCAAAGATTCATTTTCGAGATTTAAAATTGTTTATATGGAAAGTTGCCCTGAATTCTCTAGTTGATCAAAGCATCGAATCCTTATTAAGGATGATAGATGCTCCTTTTGCAATGTTATTAGGAACACTTGAACATATATTCTTACTATATGTGCAATGGCTTGAATTGTGTAGTCAATGTCTAATAGATCATTTAAATTTCACAAAATAGGTAATCCAACAATTAGTCATTGGGTCAACATTCTTTTAGATACAAGATAGAATTCTACTCTAACCTAATCTAAGTGTATATGTGTGTAAAACTCCCTTCTGGAGACTTCAACCCTGGTTCTTGCCCCCCACACTTCACAAGCATTTATACTTATGGAGTGACCATTGCACCAAGGGTGTGCGGTGATGGGTCAACATTCTTTTAAATGCTACTAAACTTCTTACGATATCTCTAAAGGATACAATTACACAGAACTTTACAACTTAATGCAACCTTACGTTGGAATATGTTATAAGGAGTGATGTTAATGATATTATAAATTTTAATACATAAGTTTAGAAAATACTATATAAATTTTTAAACACACAATTAAAAAGTAATTAACAAAAAATTTATTTATTATATTGATGTTGGTTATATGATCACATTATTATTATTATTATTATTATAGATATGATAGAATTTCAACCTATAGTGTCCGCTTTATAATGATTGATCTTTATCATTAGGTCAAAATATCAATTGATTTCAACCTATATATCTTATTCGATGATAAGAAACTTTACTAATTGAGCTAACTAGAGCCCACGACACTAATCACATTCATTGCCATGTGATTTTGTAAACTTTTTGTACTACATAGTCTTATTATTTTACATGTTATGGATGTTGAGAAATAAGCAAACCTGGGAGCTAAGGAGATTGATCCTATCATTCTTGAATATCTTAAAAGTCTATATACAGAGGCTTGGGAGGGAGTTTTGCATGAATAGAAGAGTGGGGAAAATCTGGACTCCTCCACTGGGTATGGTAAAGCTCAACTTTGATGCAGGCATGTAGTAGTACGAAGCTCCTCTACTATGTTGGCAATAGTTTGTAGAGAAGACCATTAAGGGAAGTTCTTGCTGTCTAGATTGAGAGAACTGAGTGTGGAGTGTCCACCATCTGTGGGCTAAAGCCAACTAGCTAAGGTTAATTACTCTCTAGGTCGTTTGTATATGGCTAAAGAAGAAGAGTTTTCTGATCTTATTCGTTCTTCAAATTTTTTTTAAATGGAATTGTAAAAAATTATTTTTGTTGTTATAGTTTTTGGAATAAGGAGAAAAAAAAACTATTATCATTTATTTTATTCATTCCATTTCATTTTTTGTGAGAATCATTATTACTTTCATCAGAAACATGTCTTCTATGAATTTTGTATTTTTCCTAAGATGATAAAAAAATCATATGAAAAATGTTTTGAAGTGTCTTGATGAGTTATTCTCATCTAGTATTGCTCTTCAGCAATGTAGATTGTGATGTACATGAGATGATCACAATTCATAACGTCCTAGGATCACAAAATATATAATTGGGATCTACCCATGCATCACAGTCCCATGTAAATTATACAAAAGTAGGATTACTTAGACAATTTTAATAATTTGATGTGCTATTCAGTTATTTCGAGCATTGACAGTGATGCTCTTAAATTGCTAAAAAAATTATTTTTAGCACCATAAACAACAAAATGCTTGTTGCATTGATGGCGCTAAAGCTAAAAATTTTAGCACTCAAGTTACAGTAAACTACTAAAAATGACAGCTTAATGTAGCTACAAAGTTAATAAAATTAATGTTTTATTCCAATTCTCTGTCATCTTCTATTTCTCTCTCTCTTCAACTCCAGCCATTTCTCTCTCTTTCTTCTATCTTTTTTTCTCTATTCTTCTCCTCATACTCAAATAATTTTTTCTCTCTTCGCTCTCTTTTGTGGTGGTGATGGGTTTTGTGGCTGGTTGTGGGTTGTTGGGTTTAATGTCATTTTGTGCATAGTGGTAGTGGTGGCGATGGTTGGTGCTGTTGAGTTTGTGTGGCCAATTGTGTGGGTTTGTTGGGTTTTTGTGGCCAGTTGTGTGGGTGGGTTTATGGGGGGTTTTTGTGGCAGAAAGGAAGCGAGAAAGAAATTAATAAATAAATGAATAGCGTTTGGCTTAGATGTGAAAAATAAGATATGTAGGGTAAGTTATGAAATACACAAAGTGAGTTTTGGCCATGCTAAAAACTAAAAACTTTACCTTCACCATTTTTTTTTTTGATAAAACCTTCACCATTTTGAATGATCTTAAACGTTGCTTACTTATTGAATTATCTTATCAAGTTTCTTATTGTTAGGATCTTAATATTAGCATATTTTGTGTCAAAATTTTTTTTTTTTTTTTCTTGTTAGTATTTCATTGTAATTTATGCATTTGTGGGTTACATTGTACTTGGTTGAGAGGTCAAGAACTGAAGTTAAAGTTATAGTGAAAATCTTGGTCTAGTGAAATTTGCATGTAAGGCAAAGTACAATTTTTGAAAAATATTTAACCTACAATCTCGGTATTTCCTTACTTATTTGTAATAAGTATTTTCCACCAAAAAAGTACAAGCTAATTAATGGCTTCATTTTTGCTAAGCATTTTACTCTTATGGCAGCATTGTTGTTTGATATTAACTAATGAGCATTGTCCGAAATTGTATGTTTACTAGATGGAAGGGGTCGAAGAGCACGACAAAGCATGCCACACATGTGCTAGCTGCGTATCAGGCGTCACTGTCGAGTACACGGGCACACTAGGTATTCCACCGCTTCATGTCATAAGGATATAATTCTCCCTAGTTTTGTTTTTCACATTTCTAGGTTGTCAACTACTGCATGTGTATAGTTAATAATGTAACTTTGGTTGATTAGACCATATATATACAAGGAATTAGTTACGAACATTTCACAAACATTAGATGGTAAGTCAATATAAAGTACCTTGATTAGTAATTTTACATTGATGTTTGTGGTTTTCATTCCACACATATTTAGTTGTGAACCCTTAAAATTTCTCCCTCGGTTTCAGCTAATGCAACCAGTAGTATCCGGGTGCATCTTACCATGTCAAATCCAATAAGAGGGGGAAATAGGTCAAGAATGTCTTAGGATTTTTAGTGAAGTGGTTCTTCAATGGTCTTCTACATTTTTTCTCAAAATAAGGATTGTCACAAATAAGTATGTATTTGATTGGTTTTTTTGTTAACCATTTATTCAGGTTGTCTGGGAGCTGTATAAGGATGTCTTAGACTTGTTGCCCCCATATTGCACTGCCAGCCGACATATATGGAGGGCCATTATGCCATTGGTATATTTTTGGATAGTAGAGGATCATCATCCCGAATGCCTCTTTCATCAGTTTGGGATGAAGCAAGCGCCACCGGATCTTGTGGATATGTCAGTTGATCTCCACAGAATCTCCCTCCAAGGTAAACTAGAGAGGGATTGGGTGCAAGAACATGCTATCTACATTGACCGATGGGCCCATAGAGGGGAACTTCTTGCCGACGCACTGACATTGGATGGGGACATGACGTACCTTGCTACTTACATGGAGTCGTACCAAAGGATGACCAAGCGGAACATTACGCAAGAGTCGGTGTATTGGGAAATCCTGGTAAGGCAACAATGCAATGCTTCTTTTATGGATTGATAATATACGTGTGTTGCTGGGTGCATTCATTTCAATTAAGTTTTATGGAGCCATTGAATCAATATTTTGACATTCATTGTAGAGAACATTTCATTTCTTGCCACTAGATATGCATTTTTTACAACCAAAATGTACTGGTGTGCCATTTCAATAGTAGCGCTATATATATGAATAAGCTCATCATGCATAATCTCTTTCCAAATCAGTCATGAATTACCTGCCAAGAGAGATATTCAAAAATCATATGATTAAGACATAAATCTTTATACTTTCTCAATTCTTAAAGGCATAGTTTTGCACAACACTAAAGTAACCAGAAAAGTTTTAACATGACTCCTTTATTTCATAGGTTGAGTCCAATGTTACATTACTATTGCAATGTGAACCAAATTCCGCAATGTACAACCACCTGATGCATACACTGGATCTTGTCGGAGAGTTGAGTTGAGTGGCATTGGAGAATGTGTGTGCGGTGAGTGAGGCGAACACACAGATCATAGGCCATGGCAGGCAAGGTGGTGGGTTTGGAGGTCATGGAGGTGGTCGTGGGTGTGCGCCTATGCCCGTACGCAGTTGTGAGGTTGAGGATGAGTCGGGTAACTTCCAACTCTAATACCTCCAAGTCTTACTGACTTCCAATTCTAGTACTTTCAGTTGTAATTTATTTAGAGGACATATTATAGTAGTGAAGTATATTTTCATCACAGCCACACATGATATCCCATTCTACTGATTTCATAAATTTCAATGACCCAAACACCACTCTATTGCCAAAACTGAAACAATTCTCACTTATCTCGGCTCAAATTGACTAAATCCGTTGTTGTCATGTTAGTAAATACAATTGTTTTTGTATAGATGCTAAGTCGTTGGATGGCGATTGGGACATGTACATGGATGGCGTCGGGTCATCGTGATGCATGTCTGATGCTGTTACTGGCCATCCCACCTCGTTGGTCATGACGATAGTGTAGAACACACGTCCCATGCTCAAGCTAGCCCTCAATCCCCACCACCCACTCGGCTGTCTCCCCCATTGTTTAGCGGCTCTGCCCACGACGGTGGCTGTATATTTGCACCCACACCTCGCCAACCGACCCCACCTATAGTTCAGGCTGAGCCCATCCAAGACCCTTCACTTCCTAACCCCGAAAAACTGGCTACACAGATCGAACAAATACGGAGTGAAAATATTGAGCTGGTACATGGGTTATGAAGATCACTCCGCACCGACATACATCCCCCTGGTTATGGGACCGGTGACGGTAAATACCATGATTTATGGAAACATTTATGAAATCCACAGACAAAGCATAATTATAAAAGATATATAAAACTCGTAAAGGAATTTTTCCTATGTCTACCTCCACTATTATATGTCCTAGTCTTCTATCTTAAGAATGATAAAGTAATTATTTTTGTCCCCTGGTAAGGCATCTTTCTTAACTGCTATCTGTTAATTAGAATGTTCAGATTAACAATCAAAATGAAGAGTTTGCATTAGATTTTCTTATTTAGCCAATACACCTCCATGTTATGTAAACCTTTTATCATTTACCTTAATAGAATGTCACAGGACTTGCATATGATGTTGTTTGCTTTAAGTAATGATCATACTCAGATCAAACATTTTTTGACAATTAAATTAAGCAGAGGGTTCATCAATTATTACTCACTTCACTTGGTAGATATTTCAAAGGCTTCATCATCAAACGCATAATCCAAGAGTCTTAAGTATATCCTCTATAGTATTGTATTACTGTTGCCATTCTTGTAGTGCAGTTAATCATGTATTCATCAGCATTATTTATGGTTGTAGGATTTGTAGAGTCATGTGACATTGGATGGCAACCCAATTCATCACCCAACTTATTAATGGTGTCAAGGGTGATCAATCATTGCTATAGAATTTTTCTCATTGGTTTTTCTTTTTTCATTCCACAAAATCCTCACAAAATCTGCATAATGATGTAGCCTATTGAGCGTTGACCCCTAAACACACATTTTGCTTTGGTCTATTTAGTGGATGAGTAAAAAAGAAGCTATATAGCTCCTTTCCACATCATTGTGGCCTTAGGGAATGTGCGATCCCTCTCTTTAAACTCTACTTTGGCTGTTGGGGAATGTGCGCATTCAAGTAATGTGCTCTGCTTTCAATTTCAGGTAAGCCGAGACTGGCCAAGGCAACTATAAGGAAACAAAAAGATCGTTGAGCTGTTGATGATGTGGAGCATATGGGGGTCAAACCTTACCCAATATCTGGATTTATTAATTTATTTTAGTTTTTGAGGTTCATTTTTTTAATAATTAAAATTCACAACAACAAAAAAAAAAAGAAAAAAAAAAGAGAGAAAAATCAAAAACAATATTAGACAGTTGGGATTTTTCTTGGCTATAAAAGGAAGTTGTTACTTTTAAGCAACTGAATTTCTCTCTCCTCTCTCTAGATATACATAAGTCTAGCATGGCTTAGAAATTGAATTTGCTTAGTTCTGTTTATAAATTTTCTTCCTTGCTTTAAGCTTTGTTTGATTTGCAAGTGATGGAAAAAAGGTGCCCTGCACATCAAATTATAAAGTTTCGTGCCTTACCCTGCACATTAAATTATTATTATTAAAATCTGCCTTGCACATCAAATTAGATCTATGAAATTTGGACATAGACACAACACTAGTGTTATGTTTCAGCTTGGACATAGCATGTTCGAGACAGCAACTTGTTAAAATTCAGACCATACATATGTTGCAGGACCATAATACTTGGTACAAAGAAAAGGCATTTCTTTTTGTTGATTGGTAAGTGAAAAATAGAAAAGTCATTTCTTATACATTAGTTAAGGAACTCTTCTAGTCTTGGTACAAAGAAAAAGGCATTTCTGGGTCAATTTCTTTTGGTCTTGTCTGTGGTTTTAGATTCATGAGGGGAACCTTATTTGAATGATTTTAGGGGAAAAGAGCATGTTGAGTGAGGGTGAATTGAACCACAGACAAGAATTGAACCAAAACCCACACATAAACCCCCATAATCTACATAAAACTTATTAATAAAACACCATGATTGGCCAACAGCTATGGCCCCATACCTAAGAATTCTAGAATTTGCTAAAATACCCTGAACTAGATAAAAACTAAATAAAATGCCAATAACCTAATTATCTATCATGAAAATTTATTCTTGGACTTTTCCATAATCTTAGGTTTCCAAGGAGATTATTGTTTCCTCTAACAACGCTATGGTTGCACCATCACAACATGCATGTGCAATCAAACATATAAATATGACTGATTTTTCCTGGCTTCTAAGATCCTGAATTACTTAAGGCACAAAATAAACCATTGTAAATTTCAATTGAACAAGTTCCAAAATGCAGATTCATTCACTTTCCATGTCCATGACCAATCTTACAAAAAATTCATCTTTACCTACCATATTTTCAGTTTATGTTCTAAATAAGAAACTGTCAGCTTTGTATGACCTGTAGAGAACTAAGAATCACATCCTTCAGTAGAAATAGGATCACCTTTTTCTCAAAATTCACCCTCCTTGATTCAGATTAACTATGGTGTGTAGATAAGTAACTAACAATCTCCTCTACACTTCATGTTGCTTTTTAGTGACCTCACCATAGCCACACTAGATAATAACTTACAAACACTAACTATTATGTAAAAGGGATCTCCTGCCATAAAAAAGTAGTAGCAAATAAACAGTTAGGCAATCTCCATGGACTTGTGCTGACTAAATTTTGAACTGCTTCCCTAAATATAAGTAGAATCTTGCTGACAATTTTGCTTTAATCACTAGAATGATAGAAGTTTTGTATTATCTGGCAGACAAACTGTGCCAGTGTTTATATATCACAAGAACCTATTTAATTGCACAAGACTTGAAAGGTTTACAGGACAACTATTAGATATTTATTCACATACAAAATGGTTCTTTTTTTCTTGTGCAAATCAGGTGCTATGTGTCTTGTTTCAGTTCATCTCATTTAATAAGTTCATCCACTTGCATCTTTCCAACATAAATAAAAGAACACCTGTAACGACCCAAGGAAAAGCGCTAGCCACATCTACGCTATATCTCAAAAGGACTAGTCACAATTGAGGCTCCTTGCAGTTATTAATAAAGCCCAGTTCAACCCAGTAAATACCTGATGTGGGACTCATTACACACCCACACACATCACACAATCAATCAAATTGGGGCATCACAATCTCCCCCACTTAAATCCCTAACGTCCTCGT
>JAOWBE010001010.1:0-11366 GCA_028566155.1 Quercus phellos | reverse complement strand
ATCTCTATTTGTTTGAGTGTCTCAGAAAATACAAGTCTAAAAGTTATTTGAAATCTCTTATAATGACTATTGGAAAAGATCTCAGTTTGACTAAGAAGAAACTAGACTGTCTCAGAATGAAAATGTGCAAAGGAGTTTATTTGAAAAGAGTAAAAATTAAAGGCTTAACTTGTAAAAGGCAGATGAGAGAAAGCACCATTCCCACTGATCTGTCATCTACGCACGAAGTGTGTTTTATGATAAAGTATGCATTTAAAGTTATGGACACGTGTTTGTGGTACCTTGACAGCGGTTGCTCAAGACACATGACTGGAGACCAATCTCTCTTCAAGGTTTTCGAGTCTAAGAAATGTGGCAATGTCACTTTTGGTGATGGAAGCAAATCACAGATTAAAGGGAAATGAATCATCTCTACCTAGACTGCTGAACATTGCAAATGTTTTATACGTAGAAGGTCTAAAGGTGAACCTGTTGAGCATAAGTCAGATATGTGATCAAGATTTCATGGTACTATTCTCAAAGGGAAAGTGTCTTGTCATGAATGAGTCTGGAAAGAAACTCATAAGTGGTGTTCGCACTTTAGACAACTGTTATGGATTGGTTCCTGATGTTGATATTGTGTGCAATAGCATCTGTTTGCCAAATAAAGATCTATGGCATCAACGGATGGGTCATGCTAGTAACAAACATCTTTCTATTGTATCTAAGCATAAATTAGTCTTGGGGATACCAAAGCTTAGTAGAATGAGCAATGTGTTGTGTGAACCATGTCAACTTGGGAAACAAACAAAAGCTAAGCATCCAGGCACTCAGACATCAGCTACATCTAGACCGTTGGAGCTTCTACATCTGGATCTTATGGGTCCAACTAGAACCAAGTCTCTTGGTGGTAAAAAATACATCATGGTTGTGGTAGACGACTTCACTAGGTACACTTGGGTCGTTCTCCTACGATCCAAGTCTGATACTCTTGAGCATATTAAAGCTTTGTGTACAAGATTGCAGAATAAAAAGAGCCTAAAGATTGATCAAATTCGAAGTGACCATGGTAAAGAATTCAAGAACTCATATATGGAGTCCTTTTGCACAAGATCAGGTATATCTCAAGAATTCTCTGCTCCTATTACTCCTCAACGGAATGGTGTAGTAGAAATAGATAAGAACAATATTGACTGCATCGCAACCAAAATTCTTAGAATTAAAATTTTTGCCAATTTCTAATAGAGCTGTAACCCATTTTTCAATCTTCACATTCTCAAGGTTTGAACATGCAGATAATACACTGACCAAGGTATCATTTTCGAACCATCATAAGAAAAAACTGTAAAACATCCTCAGTCTGGCCTGACTGAGCATAACCAGAAATCAACGAAGTCCAACAACATACCACAACCTTATCAAGCATTTCATCAAACAGCTTACGCGTAGACACCAAATCTTTAAGACTCTTACAATAAGTTGCAAGAAAACCATTACACATAAATAGATCACCAAGAAACCCCATTTTCACAACATGGGTATGAATTTGTTTGACATGATAGGCGTTGTTGGACCTAAAACACGCCTTTAGGAGAAAACAAAAGGAAAAGTCATTAGGTGAAAGTGACCTCTGTTTCAAGGTTTTGAAGATGAAAAAGGGATGGGAAAAGAGACCCTTTTCAGCTAAGACTTTGATAAAGGCATTGAAGGGGAATGTGTTTGGGTTTTGCAGTTGATGAAAGACTTTAAGAGCAATATGCAATGGGTAGTGGCCAATGAGACGAGTGGCAATAAGATTGTCTTGATGGGCACCAAGTTGAAATATTTGGGCATAGATGAAACTTGGCCTTCTAGTACGACAGAGAGATCAAGAGATCAATAAAGTTAGGGGAGGTTAGACGATTGGAAGAAATAGAGCGTACAAGGTGAAGAGGTAATTGAGCTAAGTCACAGTTTTTGAACTTTATTAAGTGTGGGAATAATGAAAGCATAATTGGAGGCTGAGATGTTCGTTTTGAAGAAACGAGGGAAACTCATGTTTATATTTTCTAAATGAGTTTCTCAAATATATAAATATATATATATATATATATATATATGCATAAATGCACTTTTAGTCCTTACATTTTGCATTTTTTTCATTTTAGTCCCTACATTTTCATTTTACCACTTTTAGTCTCTAAATCAATTAATGTGTTCCATTTTGGTCTTTACCGTTACCCATTTAACAGAAATTGCTGACGTGGCAAACAAAATGTACTATTGGCACATTAAATGCTAACGTGGCTAATAAAATAATATTAAAAAAATGTCATGTTAACATCCACGTGTCCATTAAAAATAATATTAAAATAAATTTATCAATTTTAAAAATTAAAAAATTACAAAAATTACAAAAAAGAAAAAAAGAAAAAAAAAACATAATTAAATTTATCAATATTAATTTATCAAAATCTATTAAACTGTTTGGGCAACCAAACACAATAAAAGTTATTAAATCTTAAAATCTCAAACAAAATCTCCAAGCTCTCTCTCCAATTTTGCTAAAGAGAAATATCAATCGTGCCCGAGAGTAAATACCAATTTTTGCGGTAGATTTGAGTCTGACTTTCCGTTGGCTTTCCATTGGTCTGATTATTCTACTGTTGAGTCTTTTAATAAAGGAATTGGGTTTTCTTGGAGAGCTTATAGGAACTTGGGCGCGGGTTACACATATGCAGCCTCTATTGTGGGTCTATTTGTTGACATTGCCGGGAACACCACCCCCTTGACTGATTTTGAGGAGACTGGGATCATTTACTTGGCAACCACCAATGCTGGGTGGTTGCCTTATCTAGCTAACGAGGGCCTCAAGTTCGTGCATTATCTTGCCAACCGAGTGAGAAGACAGTTCGGGCTAGATCAAGATATTCCTGATGATGTTTCCTTACTTATGGAGTCTCCTACTTCTGTCCAACCATTCCTATAGCACACTACTTTTGAATTCCGAAGCCAGCGTTTTACTGCAATTACCATTCCAGGCTCATTGAGAGAGGGTACTTGCACTCCCGCTATGCACAGCTACTGGCAGGCTGTGATGACTTCGTTTGAGCAGGAATTGATGGGTAGTCACGGTTTCTCCCTTATTCCTCCTAATAGGCTCAGTATGGTCGTTTCAGCTAATCCTCGATTGTTCCTACCTTCTAAGTCTGTATTAGCATATGCTAGGAAGCAGAATCGGTCTGTCATTTTCAAATGGAGTGAGGAGGATAAAGGGTGGCAATGGCATGCCGGTGATTATCCTCCGAGTTGGGAGAAGAAAGTGAAAGTGACGAACATTTCTGCACCAGGTAAGAAGGGTCCTGCCAAGCTTAATGGTTTATTTGGATGGAGGGGGGAAGGAGGGAGAGTGAAGGGGAGTAGAGTAGTGTAGGCTAAAAATAAACTAATTTTATACTAAATCTACTCTACTCTACTCCCCCTCCCTCCCCCTCAATCCAAACGGACCATAAGTCTGCAAGTAAGTACAAGCTTGCTACTCCACGACCACCGACAGATGCTCCCCCTTCCAGCAGGACACGAGGCAATAAGAGGAAGACATCCTTTCACCCTGCATTTCCCACTAAGCAGAGAGTATGTTATCTCTAGCTCTGCTTTGTCTTATAAATATATATATATATATATATATATATGTATTTACTTTCCTATGGCTAACCCTAACACCCTTGCTGACTTCTCTCTTTAACCTTATCTTTTGTTCTTTTTTCCTTCGCAGTCTAAGCATAAGAAGGATACATCTGTCACCCGTCCCATATTGCTTGACGAGCCTGATTTCGATGTACATCACTTTCCTTCCCTTCTTTTCTTTTTCTTCACATGTGTTTCCTCTGCCACATGCCTTTGGTCGTCTCATATAGTTACGGGCTCCTTTGTTCTTCATTTTTCTTTTTCTTTTTCCTTTTTTTAGGATGAGCCCGAGCCTCTCTCTGTATATCACCCCACAGCTGAGGAACTTTCTGCTTCCATGGGTATACCCATGGAAGGCTTCTTTGATGGGGCTAATGTTGTGATTGGGACCCCAGCTTCTACCGCTCCAACCGCTGCATAGGGAGTTCCTGTCGAGGCTCTTATCCCCTCAACTAGGCCAGTACCCATAAGTAAGGGTACTCACACTGAGAGGGTTAGTGAGGCCACTCCCATTCTAGCCGAGACACTTACTCCCCAAAAGGGAGTCATTCCTCCTAGTTTTGCTCAAACTGAGATTGCTTCTCCTACCACACCCCTTGTTATCTCCACCAGTGACCCCTTCGCAGCCCTATCTCAAAATGTGAAGGATGGTTCTTCTCTAGTTGTTACCCCATCTTCCATTCCTAGCTCTGCTACGCGTGAGCCTAATGCAGACTTGTCCTCTGAGAGGTCTGAGGAAGTTCTTGAGGATCCTGACGATGAGCCTACTAAAAAGGAGAGGATTTCTGACTCTAATGAAGAGGAGAGTGTCGACTCCGAGACCGAATTCATGGGTATGCCTCTTTCCCTCTCCCTTTTTTTTTTGCTAAGTTTATTCCTTCCTCTTTTGTTATCTTCACTTTATATATCTGTTTGTGTAATCCCTTTGCTGCGGTCTCCCTTTATTTCATATGCCCATTTTCCTTGGTTGCAAAGACTCCGAGAGAGCCAAGAGTTGCAGTAGATGTAAGGATGTCCATAGCCACTCCTCCTGCCACACCCATAGTACCCATTTCTGCCGTTCCCTCAGCGCCCATTTCTACCATACCTTCTGTACCTGTTTCTGCCATTCCTCTAGTGCCCATTTCTACTATACCTTCTGTACCTATTTTTACCTTTCCTACAACTCCTATTCTTATGGGTCTTGGTGAGTTTCTTTTCCCTTATCTCCTTCATCATTCTTTCCTTGTGAGTTTATCCTTCTCAAATCACGGTTTCTCATATCGCTCTTTATGCTTTCTTGATAGGTCCACTTCCCACTACCCCAATTTGAGGTAGGCAATAGTTCTGCCACCATTCCGGACCCAGTGAGTGAGATTGCAACCTTCTTTGTGAGCTTTGATCAACCTGAGGTTAATAAACTCGATCCTGCAGATTTATGGGTTTCTAGGCCTCCCTATGTAGACTTCCATGGCTTTAAAGTTCTTGAGGATTGTGCTTCTCATTTGGTGGCGGTCTACAATAGCCGTGGTGACTTTATGCAAGGATTCCACTTTGGTTATTCTACCAAAAAGCACTTCTTAAAGATGCTAGGGAGTGTGATGAACGATATTGAGCATAACTTCGTTGATACTGTCTCCACTAAAAGGATCGTGCAATGGAGAGATGCGGTTTAGGAGCTTGTTAGTGTGGGCTTTGCTGTGAAGTTCATTCTGGACCACCACCATGAGATTGTCCAAGCCCTTTTCATGAGAAGAGTTTAGCCTACTGTTGATGCCATTGATACACGAATTGAGGCTCTGAGAAAGGAGGTGGCAGACTTGGAAGGTCGTCGCGAGCGCTTTCTTTCTAGTGTTTGTAGGTCCAATCATTTTGGAGATCAGCCTCTCATTTCCGGACTTCGTTGATGATGGCGTAGTTTCCCTCCCTTTTTTTTTTGTTGTTCTTCTTCTCCTATTACCCCATCTAGTACACTTCATGTTTCCTATAGCACTTATTTAACAGGTTTGCCACAGTTTGAGTTTGTAACTATGATGCTACACTTTACTACTGTTTTTGCTATTGCTATGATATATAATGCTAATACTTCATACTTTTTCATTACATACTCATGAAGGCACATTACAATCTTGTCTTGTGACATAGTCACTTGAAGGAAAAAAAGAAACATAGGATTCTTTAAGCACAATGGGTAACTACTTAACTTCTTCTCTTTAAGCATAATAAAGTTTGAACCACTTCCCATTGATGGGATCCATTAGGTCTTTGCTATCCATCTGGGTCAAACAATAATACCCACTTGGATGTGCCTCCCTTTTCACAAGGGGTCCTTCCCATTTTGGTGCAAACTTAAATGGTCCTACCATACCTCGTCTGACGTAGTCTGCTACTTTTAACACGAGTTGTCCCTCCACGAACACTCTCTTTAGTCATCCTGCCATAGGTTTCAGTCATCCTTTGCCTGTATTTGTGGCTGCGCTCTTGGGCTTCTTCCCTCCTTTCATCAAGCGCTTCTAGGTCTTCACATCTTTTTGCCGCAAAGACTTCTTTTTCTTTTTCTTTATCCCACATCTGCATAACTCTCAAGGATGGAGTCATTACTTCTGCCAGGCTCATTACCTATGTTCCGTAGACCAAAGAAAAAGGTGAAAACTCTGTGGCTGACTTTGGTGAATTTCTATAAGCTCAAAGAGCGTCTGGCCAATGCATTGCCCATCCTCCTGTATACTCTTGGTTAATTTTACTGATGATCTTTATAAGGATCTTGTTTGTTGCCTCTACTTGCCTATTTCCTTGAGGGTAATAGGGAGATGAATGATGGTGCTTGACCTGGTAGAACTCCAGCATCTTCCTCACATCACTATTGACAAAGGGTGTGCCATTATCACTGATAATCCTGTGGGGTACCCCAAACCTCACAATTATGTTCTCCTTGATAAAGTTTGCTACTGCTCTTCTTGTGGCTTTACAGAGTGGTACGACCTCTACCCACTTAGTGAAGTATTCTGTAGCCACTAGGATCCATATGTATACACGCGACGGTGGGTTAACTAGCCCCACCAAATCAAGCCCCCAAGTGTGGAAAGGCCATGGAGTGACCATGCTATGCAAGCTCTACGGGTGAGTATTAATTAGGTTGGCTTGTACTTGGTAACTGTGGCATTTTTTCACAAATTCTGCTGTATCTTTCTTCATGGTAGGCCAGTAGTAACCCATTTGTAGTAGGCATCTGTACAGCTTTTTCTTCCCCTGGTATTCCCCACACTCTCCTGGGTGCACTTCTTTTATCATCTCTTTTGCTTCCTCAGGGCCTAAACATCTTAAGGGGTCCCCATTGTACCCTTTTTTGAAAAGGACTATATTATGCAAAAATAACGTGTTGCCAACCTCTTAAGCTTATATCTTTCACTGTGCTTTCGTGGCAAGATACCTTCTGTCAGGTACTGTGTGAACGGGCTTCTCCAGTCTTAGCTGGCGAACACAGCGTAACTTTTTTCTCTGTCTGCTGCAAGCTGGCAGGTCCCGCACTTGGTTTGGACTCGGTCTGCATCTTTACCCATGCTTGGCCAATAGAAGCCTACCCTTTGAAGTCTGCGATAAAGGCTGACCTCTCCGCAGGATCCGCAAGTCTTGTCATGTATTTCTTTTAACTTACTTTGGGCCTCTTCCTTCCCCACGCATCTGGACAAGACTCCGCCTAGCATCCTACAGTACAATTCTCCTCTTACCGGGGTGTAGTCTTTTAGCACCTTGAGTTATGTAGCGTCTTCTTCTTTCATCAAGGCCTCCCTTATGGGATTCTGCCAATCTCCTTCACATTGTTCCTCCTAGAACATTTCCTTCAATATCTCAATAATAGGCTCTTTCCTCTTGTTGATTTCTACCTCAGTGCTATCCCCTTCGAAAATTATTTGTGAGCCTAGTGCTGCTAACGCATCCACAAACTGGTTTTCATTCCTTGGAGCATGTTCTATTTCGAAGGTTGAAAATCTTTCCTCCATCTTTAGGGCCATTGCCTTGTATGTGGCTAGGCTGGGTTCCTTTGGAGAGAAGCTCCCCTTGGCCTGGCAGACCACCAGGTTCGAATCACCCATTACCCTTAAGTGCTTGACTCCCATTTTAAGAGCCATGGCCAGCTCGGTTAGATAGGCTTCGTATTCTGCCGTGTTATTTGAACAGGGGAATTCCAATTTGAATGATAGAGTTACTGCCTCATCTTCTTCATGGTACAAAACTACCCCCATTCCACCAGATTGGGCAGTAGAAGACCCATCAAACTTCATTACCCATTGTTCTATGACTTCTTCTACCATGGCTACTTCCCCTGGAACTTATTCATCCAGCGGGAATTCTTCCTCTCCTAGAAACTGTGCTAACAAGTCTACTATAGCCTGGCTTTTTACCGCCTTGGGCGTCCCTGCTTTCAAGTCGTACTGTGATAATTGTAATAACCACTGGGATATCCTGCCAGAAAGGATTGGTTACCGTAACAAAGCTTTGACGGCATGAGACTTGATTATCGGCCATACTTTGTAAGCTAAGAAATAATGGCGTAGTCTTTGTGAAGCATACACAATAGCCAGGCATGCCCTTTCTACCTTTGGGTAGCGAGTTTCCACATCTTTTAAGGCACGGCTGATGTAGTGCACTAGTTGCTCAATGCCACCTCCATCCGCTTGGGCAATCAATGCACCAATGGCATACAAGTTGGTGGCCAAGTAGAGTAGCAATGGTTTTTGGTGGATTAGGGCATGCATAGTAAGGAGGTTCATCATGATCTATTGTAGCCTTTTGAAGGCCGTCTGCTATAGCCTTTTGAGGGCCGTCTACTACAGCCTTTTGAAAGTCGTCTGCTGCGCTTCTCCCCATTCAAAACTTTGCCCTTTCCTGAGTAACTTGGTGAAAGCAGAAGTAATTGATGCCAACCCAAGGATGAATCTCTGAATATACGACACCTTTCATAAGAAGCTTTTTAACTCCTTTATCGTAGCTAAAGATCTCATAGTTGCTATAGCCGTGGCTTTGGCTGGGTCCACATCTATCCCTCTATTGTGAACTAGGAAGCCCAAGAATTTCCCAGAGGACACTCCAAATGTACACTTGAGAGGGTTCATTCTTAGTTTGAAAGTTCTACACCTCTCGAATACCTTTCTCATCACGTGGAAGTGTTCCTCTCTCCTCTTTGATTTTACTACTATGTCATCCACATAGTCCTCTAGTTCCTAATGCATGATGTCATGAAATATGGCTATCATTGCTCGTTGATAAGTTGCACCTGCGTTCTTCAACCTGAAAGGTATCACAGTGTAGTAGACGTTGCCCATAGGTATTCTGAAAGAAGTTTTCTTTGAATCCCTTGGTGCCATTCTGATCTAATTGCACCAACTGAACCCATCCATGAATGAAAACATGGCGCTTCCTACCGCAGAATCTATTAGTAAGTCCATATTTGGCAATGGGAACTCATCCTTCGGATAGACTCTATTAAGATTTCTAAAATCTACACAACATCTTATCTGCCTGTTCTTCTTCTTTACTGGTACTATGTTAGATAGCCAGTGCGGGTGTTGAATAGCCTTGATGAATCCTACGGCCAGCAACTTCTGTACCTCTTTGACTATTTGCCCTTCTATCTTAGTGTGGAATATCCTAGCAAGTTGGGCCACTAGCTTGGCCTCCGAGTCCACATTCAGCGTATGCACCACTAGCCTGGGATCTAACCCTGACATTTCGCTATAATCCCATCCGAAGACATCTTTGAACTCTTTTAACAACAGTACTAATTTTGATTTTTCCTTTCTTGTCAGTCTTGCACTAATCGAGATAGGTCTTGGTTCTTGTGAGCCAAACCCAAAGTCAACTTCCTCCAACTCTTCTTCTGCCACAACTTGTACATCTTTTTCTGCCACAACGTCTTCATCTTTTTCTTCATTACCTTTTTCCTCCAGATTTTCTTGAGCCACGCAACACGCCAAATTCCTATGCTGCAACTCTCGGGTAGGGCCCACTTATAGTTCACTTGTAGGCCCCGTGTGCCTTCATAATTTGAACACAATTCTGCCATCAGGGCCCGGACCCTGACGCATTGTGGTGTGTCATCTGATTCTGTGGTGGGCGCTTCCTTCCTTTTCTTTTTTCGTTCTAGCAACTCCCTTAAATCAGGTTTCAGATCACTTTGGACGTCTTCTCACTTAGGTACAAAGGTGTCTCATGGCTTTGATATTGAGCTTTCCCCAGATGGAGCCCATTGGTCATAGAACATAGTTTCTACTAAATGAGCCTTCGACTGCTCGAATGGTGAGGGATTTGCCGTTATGCTTATCATTTTGCCATTTAACCTTCCCTTCACACACTGATGATGGGTGGACGGAACCAATCGGTGTTTGTGCAACCATGGTCTCCCCAAAAGCACATGATACGAGACCTCCATCTTTACCACATGGAACCGAGCTAAGGAAGCTATAGGGCCCAACTTTAACCAAAGCTAGATGTGACTTGCGGTGTATTCGCCCCTTTCACCAAATCCTGTCACTTCCATTAGGCATCCCTAAATCTTTCTTTATGAAATTCCTACTACTTGTAAAGTTCTCAATGGAATGAGATTTATAGAAACGCCTGTATCTACCAAGGCTCTCTTTATGGGGATTTGGTTTATGGATGCTGCTAAGTAGAGGGGCCTCATGTGGTCCAGGTACCCCACCTCCATATCTTCATTACTAAAAGTGATTTCAGTTGATTCCTGTAAGAGGGCTTTGTCATCTATAACTTCCGCTGATAAACATTCTACTCCTACCCTAGAGGCAATGCTTACCAAAGCCTCTGTGGCTATCTTTATTTCTTTTGTCGTAAGTCCCAACTAGTCAAACAAATTTTTGAATTTGGAGCTTTGCTGCAAGGTGTTAATTGTTGCGGCAGGCAAGGCAGAATTCTCCTCTTCGTCCTCCCCTGGATCTGCTTAAATTACTACCACTGCTACACCTTTCCCTTTGTGGTTTGGGAGTGGGTTTCTTTGAACTTCCTACTGAGATAGTTCTAAGGTCCCTTCTTAGATCCTGCGGTGCACTAGTCTGCGGAGCGCCCAACATATTGCAGTAGGATGTTGCACGTAGTTGTGCAAATGGTATAAGCGTAGGTCCCTCCCCTCTTCTTCTTTGGGCTTTCTAGAAACTTGATTAGGCTTAAAAACTCAGTCTGCTATCCACTTGTCTAGCAACACATTGTCGGGGGCAACCAAAGTTTTCCTTTCGACAAATGAGATTTATATTGGGTTATAGGTCTAAACCGAAACTCAACGATGGGCTTGATGCACGACCCAAAGGCTATTGGTAAAGATCCGAGAAATTCACTATATTTTATGCCTTGGACTTAGATTGGAACTAACAAGAGTGGCCATAAGCAATCCCTACAGCAGACACATCAGCATGATTAAAAAGCACACTGTAAGAAATAGCCCAGCAATAAAGTATTTTTGCAAAAAGTAGCCCAACGGTAAAATGTTTATACAAAAAACGGTCCAGCGGTAAAATAATACGAAACAGAGTAAATTTCAGTTATTAGCTATTTCACAGATCAAGAGAAATATCTACACTTTCAAACTCATCATCCATTATCTTTGGAAAAGAGTCTTCTAATACAACAATATAAGGGAAAAATTCTATAGTAACGATTACATCATAACCATTAATAGTAAATGAATAAGTAAATATCATGGGTTCCATAATAACAAATAATGGAGAAAACTT
>JAOWBE010000999.1:0-11367 GCA_028566155.1 Quercus phellos | reverse complement strand
CGCTCCTCGGAATGCCCTGCTTATAAAATAGACGGGCCGTTGCGAGCCTCCCTCATCTCTTACTAAGGCCGTGCTAACTGCTGCTTGCGAGATCGCTATGTAGAGGTATAGTTCTTTTTCTGGCATGGACGGGCTGAGTAGTGGTGGGGACGAAAGGTATTTCTTCAAGTCCTTGAATCCCTCTTAGCACTCGTTCGTCCACTCAAAAATTTTTTTCAGTACTCGGAAGAAAGGCAAGCACTTATCTGTTGCTTTGGAGACGAACCTGTTTAAGGCCGCAACTTTTCCGTTCAAGCTTTGCACTGCTTTCACTGTACTCGGGGGTTCTAGCTCTAATATGGCCCGCACTTTCTCTGGGTTGACCTCTATACCTCTTTGGGACACCATGAAGCCCAAGAATTTCCCGGTTGTCACCCCGAACACGTACTTGCTTGTATTCAGCTTCATGTTATATGATCGAGGGGTGTTGATTGAATTTGGTGCTAATCTGCTGAACTAGATTCTTGTTGCGCCCTTCAGTGTTGTAGGGAAGGCCCTACACATGATCTTGTCTGGTACTCCCTGGAGGTGCATCAGGGTTTTGAAGGTTTCCAGATGATCGAGTGGGTCCTTGACCCCATCGTAGCTCTCAATCTGCGGCATTCGAAATTTCTGTGGCAGGGGACAGGAATTGACGGGTATAGTGAACGAGGAGTCGGTTCTATTTACCAAATCGTCAAGGTCGCTTGAGACGCGTCCCTTGAGAGCGTTCATCATAACCTCCATTTGTTCCTTCATCGCCTGCATCTCCGCGAAAATAGGTGTTGGGGCAGTATCCATAAGAGAGGGCATGCTTAAGTTCCCCCGTTCGGGTTTGCTGGGCTCGTTACTACCCTCCGGCCTTTCAGGTCCCCCCTTTTCGGAGCTGTCTCCCTGGTTTTCCTCCTGGATGTTGTGTCCTGCGTCCCTTTGACGTAGTTGCTCCTCCAGATCGTGATTTTGTTTCGTGAGGCGCTCCACCGTAGCCATGAGGGTCTGGACCTATCTTTCTAATGTGGTGGATGTCGGCAACTCCTCTCCTTGAACGTTGTTGGTAGTGGCCATCGAGCGTGTGAGTACCATGCAACTCTTGTGTCTGGGAAGCGACAAAGTAAACCAAACAGTCAGTCGTTCCAACAGACGGTGCCAATTGATGATGTTGTAAATCTCACCAGTGAGAAGCACGATCCTAACGCTCAAATAAATCACCTACAAAAAGAAGAAAACAAAAAGACCTTGTAAAAGACACTGGTGTGGTGCCAGCCAAGTACCTTCCGAAGGTCAAGTTAGAAATATTCTTACAACTCTAGAGTGTTAGAGAGGGGTCAATTATGCGTACCATGATGCGAGAGGGTATTAAGGCTTTTATAGTAGTGAGGTTTTGCCTCCCTTCCTTGTAACCCAAGTTCTTTCCTTATAGGACTCTTTTTTGAGGAATCCAAAACGTGGTGGACAAGTTATTCTTCCGTGGAGAACTCTTTACTTTAAGGTGCTCCTTCAAGAATCTTCCAATGCTTTGCCCTATTCTTATTGGGTCCTTATTTTATGAGGGGTTCTACGCAAAGGATGGACTCGACTTTCCTTTGGCCCATGAACATAGATTCGTTAGGCCCACTCGTCTAGGCCCGTCAGGCCTTATCTTCTGTTTTTATCATCTTCATGATTAATAATGGAGACGATCTACTGAGATGATCTACTGATTCTCCATTACTTTTGAACAAATAACATCAATCTAGAATCAATATCTTCCTCTTACATAAATTATCAATAGTCAAAATAGTTCCCAATGCTGCAGTCCAAACAAAAAATGCGTCTCTGGAAGGAACCTTTGCTTCCAAATACTTCTCCAAGGGAAGGACTGAATACATCCACCTAACAAAGCCTAATAATAACTGCCCATCTCAAAGCCCTTACTCTTAGCAAGCATCCAACACATCTTATTCTCACTAATACTCCTCAACAAGACTCCATAGATGACATTTAAAAAAATAGACAAAGATTCCAATTCCCAATCTTGAATTGCTTGCAAGAATTCCAAGTCCCAATAAAGAACCCCATTAGGAAACTGCATGAGATCAACCACATAAGCCTTCTTAACATTACTGAATTAGAATAATTTTGGAAAACACATGCTCAAAGGATTATCTCCACACTAGATATCATGCCAAAATTTCACTCTAGTCCCATCTCCAATCTCAAATTGAATGTATCGAGAAAAAATAGACCAACCACTACCTATAGTCTTCCATAAACTCACCCCAAAGGAACCTAGGGATACCCACACTAAATCCAGACAAACGACCTTCCCTCACTGCTTTATCCATCATTTTGCTAATTGCCTCTGTCATGCCCCGAACCCAAGTAAGAGCTAGGCATATGACAATAGCTACACGCTTATAAAGTTTACACCCTACAAGTGTGAAAGGCCCACTTAACAACTAAAGAATTACCCTTAAAGAAAATTTCATCAATAAATTTAAAAATATCCTTAATAATGCAATTCTCAAAAGATCTCCAAATAATAATCTTCCAATGTCAAAATAAAAATAAACTAAATCCTTCAAATCTAAAGGTCTACACAAATGGTAATTTTAAAAATAAAAGTTCAAATCTTATTCCATTGATTTCCTAAACTTCACTCATGTGCACATCCCAGCCAGAGCCCAAACATATGCTACTCTTCCTAATTAGAATCTGAAAGGGGAAAGAGGGGGCCGGGGGGTGAGTTGACAATTCAATAAGTAACCAAAGTCCTAAAAAGTTCTATCACGCAAATAGATCTGTAAAATAATAATTTGTATATAGATCAAATATTTTAAATCTTACAAATATATCATAGATAGATTAGAAAAATAATCAGTTTTCCATATATATCAAAGCTATAATTTACAATAGTTTCCAAAAACAAACACGCAGTTTTAGTGACTCAAAATAGTTAAAATATTCAAACATAATTCATATTCTTAACAATTTTATGACTATGGTCACACTATATCCCCATGACTAAGCATCAGAGTACCAATGAATAACCCCTATTGGCTGGGTATCAAAGTACCAATGAATAACCCCCATTGGTTTGGGTATCAGAATACCAGTGAATAACCCCCATTGGCTGTAACCCCCATTGAATGGGTATTGGAGTACCAATGAATAACCCCCATTGGCTGTAACCCCCATTGAATGGGTATTGCAGTACCAATGAATAACCCCCATTGGTTTGGGTATTAGAGTACCAATGAATAACCCTCATTGGCTGGGTATCATAATCAATTCATAGTCAGATTGTCCATAATCATATATATGAAATCATAGTTTCTAACAAAATATATCTTATTCAAGCATATATATAAAAATCATATACATAGTATTAAAATATATTTGTAATAATCCTTTACTTGAAATCAGTAATACAATATAAATAAAAATTCTAACAATTATAAACAATTTTTGGTAGTAAAAAAAAATACATTAATATAAGTAAAAGAAGACCCAATTAGGATAAGGTTACATACCTCATCTAGCTCACCACAAAAGAACTTCTCCTTAACACTTTCTCTAAAAATTCTTAGATTTCACCTAAAACAATTTTAAAGGTACCATTTACTCAATAATTAAATAATTTAAGAAGAACTTATAACAATACCTAGCTAGAAGAGAAACTACTAAAAAAAACTAATAATTTCTCATTATTAACTCACAAAAAATCCACATATTCATAATATATATTTCCTTTACTTTTTGCCACCTACCACCCTTAGTTCACTTTTGAGATAAGGACAAAACTAGATACATGACTATATCATCAAAATCAAAGCACATGCGCTTTTACGGATACACAAATTTTTTTTTTCTTCTTAACTTGTTAGACCTCAACTCCATTAGTTCGGTACTATTCCTTTAATAAAGGGCTGTGTAGAAACTTGTCTCACGAAGTCTAAAAAATTGCAAATTTTATCTCTGTTCAACGCAACAAAAGGCATAAATAAAGATTAAGTTACTGAAAATAGAAGAATCTGCAATAATAACGTCTAGTTTACCGAAAATAAATCCAAACTTTTCTTCATCTGGATCATTAAAATTCTTGAATAATTAAATAGCTTCACTATTTGCCAAAATACCCACATAAAAAAAATGCTCTAATTCCAAATAAAGCTTAGATTTGACAAGAAAGAGATTCTTAGGCTCTTACCTCAACTGTGTAGTCAAACATTCTCTACTTGTGTATTTTGGATAGTCTCATCTCTCAAAATATTTGTCATTATACGCTAACTTAAATTAGACTATATATAACTAGTGTTTCATTCTTATTTTCTAAAATCCCCTTAGTAATATTAATTATAAAAATTGACCCCATAAACAAATTTACTAAAATAACCTTCCTTTTATTTATTTATTTATTTTTTCGAGTATTACATTCTCCCTCCCTTAAAAGAAGTTCAGTCCTCTAAACTTGACATACCTGAGTCCTTAAAAAGATATGGGTAATTCTCTTTCATTTCATCTTCTAACTCCCATGTAGCCTCTCTCACAGATTGGTTCCTTCATTGAACCTTAACATAATGTATGGTACAACGCTTCAACTCTTGCTCCTTCGTGTCCACAATTTTAACTGGTTGCTCTTTATAAGTTAAATCATCTCTTAATTTTAGAGGCTCATAATCCACTACATGAATAGGGTCTGGAACATATTTCCTCAACATTGAGACATGGAAAACATTATGTACCCTTGATAAAGAAGGTGGTAAGGCGAGCCTATAAGCAACTTTACCCATCCTTTCTAGGACTTCAAAAGGTCCTACAAAATAAGGGCTCAAGTTACCTCGAAAACCAAATCTCATAACTCCTTTAGTAGGTGAAATCTTCAAGAACATATGATCACCCACTTGGAACTCTAATTTCCTTCTTCTAAGGTTTGCATAACTCTTTTGCCTACTTTGAGCCGTTTGGAGCCATTCTTTAATCACTTGAATTTTATCCACAGTTTGTTGTACAATCTTAGGACCCAACAATCTTCTTTCTCCAACATCATCCCAACATATAGGGGACCTACATTTACTACCATATAAAGCCTCATACGGTGCTGCTTTAATACTTGCTTGGTAGCTGTTATTATATGCAAACTCCACCAAAGGTAGATGTTCATCTCATGAACCTTTGAAATCAATTACACATTCTCTCAACATATCTTCCAATGTTTGTATAAAGTCCATCTGTTTAAGGGTGAAAGGCTGTGCTACACTTCAAGTTAGTACCCATTTTCGTTTGCACGCTCTCCCAAAATTGAGACACAAATCTTTGGTCTTTATCAGACACAATGGATATAGGTGCACCATGCAATCTCACTATTTCATTGATATACAAATCTAGTTAACCTTTCGAATGAAAAATCCACCCTAATGGCCAAAAAGTGTGCAGATCTTGTCAACTGATCCATAATCACCCAAATATCATCTTTACTAGTAGGGGTTCTAGGCAGCCCCGTCACAAAGTCCATAGTAATGTCCTCCCACTTCCGTTCTAGGATGGGAAGAGGTTGCAAAAATCCAGCTGGTCTTTGATGCTCCATCTTGACTTGTTGACACACTAAATATTGAGCAACATATTGAGCAATCTTGCTCATCTTGTTGTTCCACCAAAAAGTCTCCCTTAAATCCTGATACATCTTAGTGCCTCTTGGGTGTATCGTGTAACTCATGTTATGAGCCTCCTTTAGAATTTCTGCCTTAAGGTCTGGATCATTTGGTACACAAAACTGATTACCAAACCTCAAGGATCCATCCTCATGAATGCAAAACTCAGATTGAGAGCCTAGATTTATCAAATCTCTTATCTTCTGCAACTGTGGATCATTACTTTGTTCAATATTTATCTTTTCAATCAAGGTTTGCTAGTTGTGCCTCCGTTTCATGAAACCGTACTTCTATTCTCATCTTGCTCAAATATTCCAAGATGTGTTTTTGTGTAGTCAACAATGTTGCCAAATTTCTTGCAAACTTCTTACTTAAGGCATCAGCTACCACATTAACTTTTCCAGGATGGTAACTAATAGTTAGGTCATAGTCCTTTAATAGCTCCAACCATCTTCTTTGTCTCTATTCAACTCTTTTTGAGTAAAGAGATACTTGAGACTCTTGTGGTCAGTGAATATCTCACACTGTTCTCCATACAGATAGTGCCTCCAAATTTTTAAAGCAAAAACCACCATAGCTAACTCCAAGTCATGTGTGGGATAATTTTGCTTATAAGGCTTCAACTGTCTAGAGGCATATGCCACTACCTTCCTATGCTGCATAAGATTAGAGGCATCACTATAAATAGTAAAACCTCCACTACCCGAAGGTATGGTGAGAATGGGTGCTGACACCAACCTTCTTTTCAATTCTTTGAAGCTTTGTTTCCAGTTCACTCAAACTTAACTCCCTTTTGGGTCAAGCGAGTCAAAGGCATGGCTAAGTGAGAAAATCCTTCAACAAACCTCCTGTAATATCCATCCAGTCCCAAAAGACTACGAACCTCTGTCACATTGTTCGGTCTATTCCATTCTACTACTGCTTCCACTTTCTTAGGGTCAATATAAATCCCATCTTTAGATACAACATGCCTAAGGAATGCAACACTTTCTAGCCAAAATTCACATTTTTTAAGCTTTGCATACAACTTCTTCTCCTGCAATAGTTACAGTACAAGCCTTAAGTGATTCTCATGCTCCTCCACACTCTTGGAATATATCAAGATATCATCAATAAAAACCACAACAAATTTATCTAAGAAGGGTTTAAACACCCTCTTCATCAAGTACATAAAGGCTATTGGTGCATTGCTTAAGCCAAAAGGCATCACCAAAAATTTATAATGGCCATATCTTGTATGGAAGGCTGTCTTAGGCACATCAGTAGTCTTAATCTTCAATTGAGGGTAACTGGAACGAAGATCAATCTTAGAGAAAACCTACGCTTGTTGGAGTTGATCAAACAAATCCTTTATCCTTGGTAAAGGATACTTATTTCGCATTGTCACCCTATTCAGCTCCCTATAATTAATGCAAAGTCACATGCTCCCATCCTTCTTTGCAAACAATACAGGTGCAACCCAAAGGGAAACACTAGGCCTGATGAAGCCTAAGTCAAGTAGCTCTTGCAACTGTTCTTTTAATTCCTTTAACTCAATAGGTGCCATTCGGTATGGGGCTTTAGAAATTGGGCTAGAACCTGGTAATAGGTCAATAGAAAACTCTATCTTCCTATCTGGTGGGAACCCTAACAAGTCTTCTAGAAACACATCTAGAAACTCTTTCATTACAGGAATGTCCTCCAGCTTCAATTCACCTTGTTGTGTGTCTCTCACGGTGGCCAGATATCCTTTACACCCTTTCTTCAACATACGTCTAGCTTGTAAAGCTGAAATCACCTGTGGAGAAGTATATGCCCCACTTCCCACAAAATAGAACTCAACCTCACTAGGTACTTGGAAAATTGCCTTCTTCCTATGACAATCAACTATGGCATAATGGGCAGCCAACCAAACCATCCCAAAGATTATGTCTCTCCAACAATGTTAGATCTGCTAGTAACTCTCTATTTGCTATTTCGACAACATAAGACTTGCAAACACTATCAGTAACTACTACACCCCCAACTAGGGTATCCACACATAATTTAGACTCCAAAGGCTCAAATTTAAAATTATGTTTCTTTGCAAAATTAGTAGATATGAAGGAGTGAGTGGCCCCAGGATCAAATAATGCATAAACATAAGTTGTGGAAACTGGAAATATACCTGTTACCACAACATTAGAAGTATTAGCATCCTGTTGAGTGAGTGCATAAACCTTTCCTTGGATGTTGGGCTTTTGGCTTGCTCCTTGATTCTGTCCTGTTGTTGGTCTTGAAATGGTCTGAACCTTCTTCTGGTGGGGACATTCAGCAATCTTGTGACCCTTTTGTCTGCATAAGAAACATGCTCCAGTATTCCAATGGCAATCTTTATTTGCATGAGACCTACCACATCAAAAGCACTTTGGCAGTGCATTGGTATCAGCACGTTGTGTTCCTTGTTTCTTGGCTTGAAAGCTAGAGATTCGCTCTCCTTGCCTAGGCCTCTTCTTCTAGTTGTTATCTCTTTTTGATTGAGCCTCATTAAGCCCCATCTCCACCAATAAAGCCTTACGCACCATTGCCCTAAAGGTAGTCAACTCAAAGGGCACAACTCCTTGCTTGATTCGGAACCTTAATCCATCTTCAAACCTTCGAGCCTTAGTTTCTTCATCCACCACCATTGCTGGAGAAAATTTGGATAATCTAAAAAGTTATGCTTCATACTGAGCAACTGTCATGTTACCTTGTGTCAGCTTGATAAACTCTTTTTTCTTCTGAAAACGGATGCTCTTAAGAAAATATTTCTCATAGAATACAGACTTAAATAGCTCCCAAGTCCAAGGCTCAGTCTCTTGGCCACGTTTGTCTTCTTCCAACTGCCACCAGTCATAAGCATCTCCGCGTAACATATAGGATGCATAAGCCACTTTCTCACCCTCAAAGCATTCAAGAACTCTAAATACTTTCTCCATCTCAATGATCCATTTTTCTGCTTCCATAGGCTCAGTAGTCCCCTCAAAAGCTGGAGGAGACAACCTCTTGAATTCAATCATCCCACCATGATGACCTCAGCATTGCTCCTTCATCCTAGCCAGGTTATCTCCAGTAGTGACCTGTTGTTGGACCACTCCAACCAAGGTCTGCATCATCTGGATCATAAATACAATGCTTAAGGATATTATACAACGTATGATATATACTCATCTAGTGTATATAACGTATGATATATACTCATCTAGTGTATATATCATACAACGTATCCCCAAATGCCTAATTTCTACCCCTCTCACCATTTAGTTTCATAGAACAATGCCTAAGGATCCAACCTAGAGCTCTGATACCATAAATATTGTCTTGCCCTGAACCCAAGTAATAGCTAGGAATGTGACAGCAGCCACACACTTATAAAGTTTACACCCTACAAGTGTGAAAGACCCATTTAACAACTAAAGAATTACCCTAAAAGAAAATTTCATCAATAAAATTAAAAATATCCTTAATAATGTAATTCTCAAAAGATCCCCAAATAATAATCTTCCAACATCAAAATAAAAATAAACTAAATCCTTTAAATCTAAAGGTCTACATAAATGGTAATTTTAAACAGAAAAGTTCAAATCTTATTTCATTGATTTCCTAAACTTCACTCATGCACACATCCCAATAGAAGCCCAAACATATGATACTCTTCCTAATCAAAATCTAAAAGGGGAAAGAAGGGGGGGGGGGGGGGAGGGTGAGTTGACAACTCAATAAGTAACCAAAGTCCTAAAAAGTTCTATCAAGCAAATAGATCTATAAAATAAGAATTTGTATATAGATCAAATATTTTAAATCTTACAAATATATTATAGATGGATTAGAAAAATAATCAGTTTTCCATATATATCAAAGCTATAATTTACAATAGTTTCCAAAAACACATACGTAGTTTTAGTGACTCAAAATAGTTCAAATACTCAAACATTTCCAAAATCACATATGTAGTTTTAAGGACTCAAAATAATTCAAATATTCAAACGTAATTCATATTCTTAACAATCTTATGACAATGGTCATGTTATATCCCCATGACTAGATATCAGAGTACCAATGAATAACCCCCATTGGCTGGGTATCAGAGTACCAATGAATAACCCCCATTGGTTGGGTATCATAATCAATTCATAGTCAGATTGTCCATAATCATATATATGAAATCATAGTTTCTAACAAAGTATATCTTATTCAAGCATATATATAAAAATCATATATATAGTATTAAAATATATTTGTAATAATCCTTTACTTGAAATCAGTAATACAATATAAATAAAAATTCTAACAATTATAAACAATTTTTAGTAGTAAAAAAAAAAACATTAATATAAACAAAATAAAACCCAATTAGGATAAGGTTACTTACCTCATCTAGCTCACCACAAAAGAACTTCTCCCTAACACTTTCTCTAAAAATCCTTAGATTTCACCTAAAACAATTTTATAGGTACCATTTACTCAATAATTAAATAATTTAAGAAGAACTTATAACAGTACCCGGCCAGAAGAGAAACTACTAAAAAAAACTAATAATTTCTCATTATTAACTCAAAAAAAAAAAAAAAAATCCACATATTCATAATATATATTTCCTTTACTTTTTGCCACCTACCACCCTTAGTTCACATTTGAGATAAGGACAAAACTAGATATATGACTATATCATCTAAATCAAAGCACCTGCGCTTTTACGAATACATAAATTTTTTTTTTCCTTTTTAACTTGTTAGACCTCAACTCCATTAATTTGGCACTATTCCTTTAATAAAGGGTTGTGTAGAAACTTGTCTCACGAAGTCTTAAAATCTGCAAATTCTATCTTCGTTCAATGCAACAAAAGGCATAAATAAAGATTAAGCTACTGAACATAGAAGAATCTACAGTAACACCATCTAGTCTGTCTCATTAAAACTCTTGAATAATTAAATAGCTTCACTATTGACCAAAATACCCACATAAAAAAAATGCTCTAATTCCAAATAAAGCTTAGATTTGACAAGAAAGAGATTCTTAGGCTCTTACCTCAATTGTGTAGTTAAACCTTCTCTACTTGAGTATTTTGGATAGTCTCCTCTCTCAAAATATTTGTCATTATACGTTGTCTTAAATTAGACTATATATAACTAGGGTTTCATCCTTATTTTCTAAAAACCCCCTTAGTAATATTAATTATAAAAATTGACCACATAAACAAATTTACTTAAATACCCCTCCTTTTATTATTTATTTATTATTATTTTTTTGGGTATTACAGCCTCCTTAACAATAACAAACAACAATGCGGACAAATGGTCAACTTGTCGTAAACCTCCATAATTCTCAATGAAACCACAAGGAGCTCCATTTATTAAAATTGAGAATTTAATTGTGGATATACAGAAAAGAATCCATTCATGCAGAAAGAGGTCACAGAGGCTGAGGTAAAAACAAGTCTTATTCTCCATGGGAAGTGAGAGAGCACTTGGACCAGATGGCTTCATTATGGAATTTTTTAAGCATGTATGGCATATTGTAAAATTAAATTTTGTTGCAGCCATTACATCGTTCTTCAGATCAGGGAAGCTTCTTAGAGCACTAGCATTGAAAAATATCAATGCTATTCTATTTTACCATTATAAAACACTACTTTATCAATATACCATACCATTTTACAATTCCTCTACATCGAAAAACTCTATTTTTATTAAAATATTATTTTTTAACCCATTCTTTATTA
>JAOWBE010000988.1:0-11369 GCA_028566155.1 Quercus phellos | reverse complement strand
TATTAACTTGCAACAAATAATTGAGAAATAAATTTGTCTATGAAGATTAAATATTGAATTTATTCGAACAGAATAAGTATTTTTTCTTTTAAAAAAAAAAGGTTAAAAGAAGACGTATGTACTGTACCATCAAGAATAAGCCAACAAACTTAAAGGTTTCAGAAACCATGAAAATGAAGCAACATAAAGTAATAAATTGGTTTTAAAATTATGGCATTGTTACTGTCCCTTTCTCATTTAAACTTGTGGATTTCAGCATGCGGTTGGGTATGAGAGTGGAGATCAATATTATGGAGCAAAAGCTAGCACAAATGTGTGGGTATCTCGTGTGTCTAATCAATATGAATTCAGTTCGTCTCAAATGTGGGTCATCTCTGGTTCATTTGGCGATGACCTTAACAGTTAACACCATTGAAGCTGGTTGGCAGGTGTGTATATATATATATATATATATGCTTCTATTTCCTCATATCATCTTCTCTCAGAGAAGTTTAATAGACAAATGTTACCCTTTTTACTATACTTGTCTTAGCTGGATGCTACTCACACGTCACAATCACAATAGAATGGATATTTTGTAAGGTTTGACTAATAAATAAATTAAAAAAAAAAAACTGCTTATTTTTAGTCATTGAAGTATATTGGTATAATATAAAGTTTGCTGATTGGAAAATCTCTTATGAGGTGTGTGTATATTCAATCCTACTAATAGAACTTGTTTTGAAACTTTTTAATAGATAAGGAAAATGCTAAAATTATTATCAGTTTTACTACTGTAGAATATTTACAAATAAATACGATAATAAATGTAACAGCAACCATATAAAAAATAAAATTTTAAATTAATTTCCTGTGTTGTATTTAAAAGCTAATACATCAATTTTTAAAAAGTTATTAAATAAAATAAGTAATATCTCTATCATATTAATATCTATAGTCATATCAAAAAATATATATATCTATAGATTTTTTTTTTTTTTTTGAGAATGAATTAATAGCTATATATAGATTTGTCATTAGAAGGCATCATATATTTAATTCAAAAGGCGACACTCAGACAAGCAATATTATTATTATTATTATTATTATTATTATTATTTTGAGAAACCAGACAAGCAATATCATGTTTGCAAAGAATTTCAACATATTAAATACCAATATTTTCTTTCACATTATAGTGGTTATCACTGCTCAACCACCTATCATTTTCTTTAATTCATTTAATTTTGTGCAGGTTAGCCCAGAGCTGTACGGGGACAACTATCCTAGGTTCTTTACTTATTGGACTGTAAGTAATAAAATTTCCTTCAATCAAGAAAAAAATTGCAATATATATCTAATGCTTTGCAATAATAATAAGGCACTTATTAATTTATCAATTTACTGACTGATTTTATCAAGCAACTGGGTGTTACAATTTATTATGCTCCGGCTTTGTTCAGACTAACAATAGAATTGCAATTGGGGCTGCAATCTCTCCCATTTCCTCATACAATAGTGGACAATTCGATATTAGCCTATTGGTTTGGAAGGTAAATTAAACTTCAACACAAAAATATATATATATATATATATAAACCTAGATTTGGTTGCCAAAATCAATTTTTTATTTCTTCGTTTTAGCCTTTTTTTTTTTTTTTTGCACAAGAGAAAACAATCAAACACAAAAGGAATGGCATGAATAGGTTGTACGTTAGTTTTAAAATAAAAATAGGACAAATAAAATGGAAATAGATATAGCAGCTTTTTTTTTTAATTGTATCTTTTTCATAGTTGAGGTCATGCCCGGTTTAGCCGTCACTTGTTTTAACGTAAAACTTGCAATCATATGACCAACATACGACAAATCAAGAAGAGTCTAAAGAGAATTTGGTGTGTAGGATGACAAAGCATCCACAGATTTTTGCCTCTAGCAGATTACGAATTGTTTTCCATTTCTTTTTATTATTCAAGTGATATGGCAATTCGAGTTCTTTTTCTTCTACTGGCTTGTGTCACCACCACCACCATCAGCACTACCAAATTCACCTCCTCCCATACCTCCACTGCCACCATTGCCTTCAATGCTAAAATAGGACTAGTTTAGACAAACACCTACCCTGCTGATGAGAGAAAATCATGGATGTTAGAAGCGGTACATAGAGATAGGATTCACCCTAGTAGTTTTTAACAGCGTATGAAACACAATGCCAAAAGGGTGGCAAATCTTATCCACCAATTAGATGAAGATGGAGATTACTATCCTGAGTTGGAACGTTTTAAGGAAGATATAAGTTCAGACATGAGGAGTGGAGAGTATTTCATTCCTGTAGGGCTGGGTACACCTCTAACGCCACAATATTTAGTTTAGTAAACTCCATCTTCATCTAATTGGGGGATAAGATTTGCCACCCTTTTGGCATTGCATTCCATACGCTGTTCAAAGCTACTAGGGTGAATCCTATCTATATGTACCACCTCTAACTTCCATGATTTTCTTTGATCAGTAGGGTAGGTTTACGTCTCAACTAGTGGGACATTTGGCTCATTGGTACTTGGGCATGAAGGAATTCCTACACGTGCTGCGTGGGCCTCCTTGCTTAGCAAAAACGAGCCCCTAGTTTTTATTACATTAAGTTAGTGGGTATCGGAGCAGAAAGTATTCGGCTGCCAATTCGTTAAGATGTTATTCAAAAACCAAAATCTGGTCATGGAGGGGTGATTATGGATACGGGCACCACCATGAGTAGCTACCCGAAGGTGGCTAATGAAGCATTACGTGACACTTTTGTTGCGAAAACCATGAATGTCCCTTAGCTACCTGGAGTAGAAATGTTCGACAAATGTTACAATTTATCTGGGTTTTGTATATAATATACCGATCATATCGTTCTATTTCTCAAGTGGGAAAGTCCAGAACATTCCACCAAATAACTTTTTAACTGTTGCAGATGGGGAAATTTCTTGTCTTGCATTTGCTTCATCCTCTTCTGATTTATCTATTATTGGAAACGTCCAGCAAGATCAAATACAGATTACAACTGATATGGCTTCTATCTCTATTGGATTTGGTCCCAACAATTACTAAATTTATTCTTAACTTCTGCCAGTTTTTGTATTTAGTATAGCTTGTTGAATATGTAATACAAAAGAAGAAGAGCATAGTACCACTATTTTTATATTTCATATTCAACAAGCTATAATAAATACAAAAACTGGCAGAAGCTAAAAATAAATTCAACAATTGTTGGGACCAAATCCCACAGAGAAAGAAGCCACATCAATCGTAACCTGTATTTGATTTTGCTGGATGTTTCCAATAATAGATAAATCAGAAGAGGATGAAGCATATGCAAGAAAAGAAATTCCACCATTTGCAACAATTAAAAAGTTATTTGGTGGGACGTTCTCAATTGTTACACTTGGGAAATAGAACGATATGATCAGTATATGATATACGAACCCAGACAAATTATAACAAGTGTCGAACATTTCTACTCCAGGTAGCCGAGGGACATTCGCGGTCTTCGCAACAAAAGTGTCACGTAACGCTTCATAAGCCACCTTCGGGGAGCTACTCACGGTGGTGGCTGTATCCATAATAATCCTTCCACGACCAGATTTTGGTATTTGAAAAACAACTTCATGAATTGGCATTCGAATACTTTCTGCTCCAATACCCACTAACTCGATGTAATAACAATTAGGGGCTCGTTTGTTGCTAAACAAGGAGGCCCACGTAGCACATGTAGGAATTCCTCCACGCCTAAGTACCAATGAGCCAAATGTCCCACTAGTTGTGACATAAACCAACCCTACCGATGAGAGAAAATCTTGAAAGTTAGAAGTGGTATATAGAGGTAGGATTCACCCTAGTAGCTTTGAACAACGTATGAAATGCAATGCCAAAAGGGTGGCAAAACTTATCCCCCAATTAGATGAAGAAGGAGTTTACTATCCCGAGGTCGAACGTTTTGGGGAAGATGTAAGTTCAAACTTGGGGATTGGGGAGTATTTCATTCTAGTAGGGCTTGGAACACCTCCAACACCTCAATATTTAGTTATAGACATTGGAAGTGACATTATACCCAACCAATGTCACTTCCAGTGTCTATAACTAAATATTGAGGCGTTGAAAGACTACCAAGCCCTACTGGAATGAAATACTCTCCAATCCCGAAGTCTGAACTTACATCTTCCTTAAAACTCTCCACCTCAAGATAGTAAACTCCATCTTCATCTAATTGGTGGATAAGATTTGCCACCCTTTTGGCATTGCGTTTCATATGTATTTCAAAGCTACTAGGGTGAATCCTATCTCTATGTACCACTTCTAACTTCCACGATTTTCTCACATCACTAGGATTGGTATATGTCTCAACTAGTGGGACATTTGGCTCATTGGTACTTGCGCGTGACAGAATACCTATACGTGCTGCGTGGGCCTCCTCGCTTAGCAACAAACGAGCCCCTAGTTTTTATTACTTTAAGTTAGTGGGTATTGGAGCAGAAAGTATTCGGCTGCCAATTCGTGAAGTTGATTTTCAAATACCAAAATCCGGTCATGGAGGGGTGATCATGGATACGGGCACCACCGTGAGTAGCTCCTCGAAGGTGGCTTATGAAGCGTTACGTGACGCTTTTGTTGCGAAGACCATGAATGTCCCTTGGCTACCCAAAGTAGAAATGTTCGACACTTGTTATAATTTGTTTGGGTTTGTATATCATATATCGATCGTATCGTTCTATTTCTCAAGTGGGACAGTCCTGAACATCCCACCAAATAACTTTTTAATTATTGCAGATGGCGGAATTTCTTGCCTTGCATTTGCTTCATCCTCTTCTGATTTATCTATTATTGGAAACGTTTAGCAAGAACAAATACAAATTACGATTGATATGGCATCTATCTTTGTGAGATTTGGTCCCAACAATTGCTGAATATATTTTCAGCTTCTGCCAGTTTTTGTATTTAGTATAGCTTGTTGAATATGTAAAACAAAAGCAGAAGAGTACAGTACCACCGTTTTTATATTACATATTCCACAAGCTATACTAAAAACAAAAACCGGCAGTAGCTAAGAATAAATTCAGCAATTGTTGGGACCAAATCCCACAGAGATGGAAGCCATATCAATCGTAACCTGTATTTGATTTTGTTGGATGTATCCAAAAATAGATAAATCAGAAGAGAATGAAGCAAATGCAAGACAAGAAATTCCCCTATCTACAACAATTAAAGAGTTATTTGGTGGGACGTTCAAGATTGTCCCACTTGGGAAATAGAACGAAACAATGGTATATGATATACAAACCTAGAAAAATTATAACAAGTGTCGAACATTTCTACTCCAGGTAGTTGAGGGACATTCGTGGTTTTTGCAACAAAAGCGTCAAGTAACGCTTCATAAGCCACCTTTGGGAAGCTACTTATGGTGGTGCCCGTATCCATAATCACCCTTCCATGACTAGATTTTGGTATTTGAAAAACAACTTAACGAATTAGCAGCCAAATACTTTCTGCTCCAATACCCACTAACTTGATGTAGTGAAAACTAGAGGCTCGTTCATCACTAAGCAAGGAGGCCCACGCAGCACGTGTAGGAATTCCTTCACGCCCAAGTACCAATGAGCCAAATGTCACTTTAGTTGAGACATAAACCAACCCAACTGATGAGAGAAAATCATGGAAGTTAGAAGTGGTGCATAAAGATAGGATTCACCCTAATCGCTTTGAACAGCGTATGAAACGCAATACCAAAAGGGTGGTAGATATTATCCCCCAATTAGATGAAGAAGGAGTTTACTATCCTGAGGTGGAACGTTTTAAGGAAGATGTAAGTTCAGACTCTGGAAGTGGAGAGTCTTTTATTCCAATAGGGCTTGGTACACCTCCAACACCTCAATATTTTGTTATAGACACTAGAAGTGACACTGTACCCAACCAATGTCACTTCCAGTGTCTATAACTAAATATTGATGCATTGAAGGTGTACCAAGCCCTACTGGAATGAAATACTCACAAATCCCGAAGTATGAACTAACATCTTACTTAAAACTCTCCACCTTAGGATGGTAAATTCCATATTCATCTAATTGGTGGATAAGATTTGCCACCTTTTTGGCATTGCGTTCCGTATGTAGTTCAAAGTTATTAGTGTGAATCCTATCTCTATGTACCACTTTTAACTTCCACGATTTTCTCTCATCAGTAGGATTGGTTTATGTCTTAACTAGTGGGACATTTGACTCATTGGTACTTAGGCGTGAAGGAATTCCTACATGTGCTGCGTGAGCCTCCTTGCTTAGTGACGAACGAGCCTTTAGTTTTCATTACATCAAGTTAGTGGGTATTGGAGCAGAAAGTATTCGGCTGCTAATTCGTGAAGAGGTTTTTCAAATACAAAAATCTAGTCATGGAGGGGTAATCATGGATACGGGCACCGCCGTGTGTGAAGGAGGCTTATGAAGCGTTACGTGACGCTTTTGTTGCGAAGACCACGAATGTCCGTTGGCTACCCGGAGTAGAAATGTTCGACCCTTGTTATAATTTTTCTGGGTTTGTATATCATATATCAATCGTATCGTTCTATTTCTCAAGTGGGACAGTACTGAATATTCCATAAAATAACATTTTAATTGTTGCAGATGGGGGAATTTCATGTCCTGCATTTGCTTCATCCTTTTCTGATTTATCTATTATTGGAAACGTCTAGCAAGAACAAATACAGATTACGATTGATATGGCTTCTATCTTAGTGGGATTTGGTCCCAACAATTGCTAAATATATTCTTAGCTTTTGCTAGTTTTTTTATTTAGTATAACTTGTTGGATATGTAATACAAAAGTAGAAGAGTACAGTACCACTGTTTTTATATTACATATTCCATAAGCTATGCCAAATACAAAGACTGGCAGTAGTTAATAATAAATTCAGCAACTGTTGGGACCAAATCCCACAGAGATAGAAGCCATATCAATCGTAACCCGTATTTGATTTTGCTGGACATTTTCAATAATAGATAAATCAGAAGAGGATGAAGCAAATGCAAATCAAGGAATTCCCCTATTTGCAACAATTAAAGAGTTATTTGGTGGGACATTCAAGATTGTCCCACTTGGGAAATACAATGATAGACAAACCCAAAAAAATTATAACAATTGTCGAACATTTCTACTTTAGGTAGCCAAGGGACATTCGTAGTTTTTGCAACAAAAGCGCCACGTAACGCTTCATAAGCCACCTTCGGGAAGCTACTCAACGTGGTGCCTGTATCCATAATCACCCCTCCATGACCAGATTTTGGTACTTGAAAAACAACTTCACGAATTGGCAACCGAATACTTTCTGCTCCAATACCCACTAACTTGATGTAATAACAACTAGAGGCTCGTTTGTTGCTAAGTAAGGAGGTCCACGCAGCACGTGTAGGAATTCCTTCACACCTAAGTACCAATGAGCCAAATGTCCCTCTATTTGAGACATAAACCAACCCTACTGAATAGAGAAAATCATGATGGTTAGAACTGGTACGTAAAGATAGGATTCACCCTAATCGTTTTGAACAACGTATGACACGCAATGCCAAAAGGGTGGCAAATCTTATCCCCCAATTAGATGAAGAAGGGGTTAACTATCCCTAGGTGGAACGTTTTGAGGAAGATGTAAATTCAGACTCTGGAAGTGGAGAGTACCAAGCCCTACTGGAATGAAATACTCTTAAATCCCGAAGTCTGAACTTATATCTTCCTTAAAACTCTCCACCTCGGGATAGCAAACTCCATCTTCATCTAATTGTTGGATAAGATTTTCCACCATTTTGACATTGTGTTTCATATGTTGTTTAAGGCTACTAAGGTGAATCCTATCTCTATGTACCACTTTCAACTACCACGATTTTCTATCATTAGTAGGATTGATTTATGTCTTTACTAGTGGGACATTTGGCTCATTGGTACTTGGGCATGAAGGAGTTCCTACCCATGCAGCGTGGGCCGCCTTGCTTAACAACAAACGAGCCCCTAGTTTTTATTACATCAAGTTAGTGGGTATTGGAGGAAAAAGTATTCAGCTGCCAATTCGTGAAGATGTTTTTTAAATACCAAAATCTGGTCATGGAGGGGTGATTATGGATAGGGGCACCACCGTGAGTAGCTTCCGGAAGGTGGCTTCTAAAGTGTTACGTGACGCTTTTGTTGCGAAAACCACGAATGTCCCTCGGCTACCTGGAGTAGAACTGTTTGACACAAGTTATAATTTGTGTGGGTTTGTATATAATATGCCGATCATATCGTTCAATTTCTTAAGTGGGACAGTCTTGAACATTCCATCAAATAACTTTTTAATTGTTGCAGACGGGGGAATTTCATGTCTTGCATTTGCTTCATCCTCTTCTGATTTATCTATTATTGAAAATGTTCAGCAAGAACAAATACAGATTACGATTGATATGGCTCCTATCTTAGTGGGATTTGGTCCAAACAATTGCTAAATCTATTCTTAGCTTATGCCAGTTTTTTTATTTAGTATAGCTTGTTGAATATGTAATACAAAAGTAGAAGAGTACAGTACCACTCTTTTTATATTACATATTCCACAAGCTATACTAAATACAAAGATTGGCAATAGCTAAGAATAAATTTAGCAATTGTTAGGATAAAATCCCACAGAAATTGAAGCCATATCAATTGTAACCTGTATTTGATCTTGCTGGAAGTTTTCAATAATAGATAAATTAGAAGAGGATGAAGCAAATGCAAGTCAAGAAATTCCCCCATTTGCAACAATTAAAGAGTTATTTGTTGGGACGTTCAAGATTGTCCCACTTGGGAAATACAAGGATACGATCGGTATATAATATATAAACCAAGACAAATTATAGCAATTGTCGAACATTTCTACTTCAGGTAGCTGAGGGACATTCGTGGTTTTCGCAACAAAAGCGTCACGTAACGTTTCATAAGCCACCTTCGGGAAGCTACTCAAGGTGGTGCCCGTATCCATAATCACCCCTCCATGACCAAATTTTGGTATTTGAAAAACAATTTCACGAATTGGCAGCCGAATACTATCTTCTCCAATACCCACTAACTTGAAGTAATAACAACAAGAGGCTCGTTTGTTGCTAAGTAAGGAGGCCTATGCAGGACGTGTAGGAATTCCTTCACGCCCAAGTACCAATGAGCCAAATGTCCCTTTATTTGAGACATAAACTAACCCTATTGATGAGAGAAAATCATGAAAGTTAGAACTGGTACATAAAGATAGGATTCACCCTAGTCGCTTGGACAACGTATGACACACAATGCCAAAAGGGTGGCAAATCTTATCCCCCAATTAGATGAAGGAGTTAACTATCCCAAGGTGGAACGTTTTGAGGAAGATGTAAGTTCAGACATTGGAAGTGGAGAGTCTTTTATTCCAATAGGGCTTGGTACACTTCCAACGCCTCAATATTTTGTTATAGATACTGGAGGCGACATTATACCCAACCAATGTCACTTCCAGTGTCTATAACTATATATTGAGACGATAAAGGTGTACTAAGCCCTACTGGAATGAAATACTCTCCAATCCCGAAGTCTGAACTTACATCTTCCTTAAAACTCTCCACCTTAGGATAGTAAACTCCATCTTCATCTAATTGGTGGATAAGATTTGCCACCCTTTTGGCATTGCGTTTCATATGTTGTTCAAAGCTACTAGGGTGAACCCTATCTCTATGTACCAATTCTAACTTCCATGATTTTCTCTCATCAGTAGGATTGGTTTATGTCTTAACTAGTGGGACATTTGGCTCATTGGTACTTGGGTGTGAAGGAATTCCTACACGTGTTGCGTGGGCCTCCTTGCTTAGCAACAAACGAGCCCCTAGTTTTTATTACATAAAGATAGTGGGTATTGGAACAAAAATTATTTGGCTGCCAATTCGTGAAGATGTTTTTCAAATACCAAAATCGGGTCATGGAGGGGTGATTATGGATATGGGCACCACCGTAAGTAGCTTTGCGAAGGTGGCTCATGAAGCGTTACGTGACGCTTTTGTTGCGAAAACCACGAATGTCCCTCGGCTACCTGGAGTAGAAATGTTCGATACAAGTTATAATTTGTGTGGGTTTTTATATAATATGCTGATCATATCGTTTTATTTCTCAAGTGGGATAGTCTTAAACATTCCTACAAATAACTTTTTAATTGTTGCAGATGGGGGAACTTCTTGTCTTGCATTTGCTTCATCCTCTTCTGATTTATCTATTATTGGAAACGTTCAGCAAGAACAAATACAGATTACAATTGATATGGCTTCTATCTCTGTGGGATTTGGTCCCGACAATTGCAAAATCTATTCTTAGCTTCTGTCCATTTTTTTATTTAGTATAGCTTGTTGAATATGTAATACAAAAGCAGAAGAGTACAGTACCACTCTTTTTATATTACATATTCCACAAGCTATGCTAAATACAAAGACTAATAGTAGCTAAGAATAAATTCAGCAATTGTTGGGATCAAATCCCACAGAGATAGAAGCCATATCAATCGTAACCTGTATTTGATCTTGCTGGACGTTTTTAACAATAGATGAATCAGAAGAGGATGAAGCAAATGCAAGTCAAGAAATTCCCCCATCTGCAACAATTAAAGAGTTATTTGGTGGGACGTTCAAGATTGTCCCACTTGGGAAATACAACGATATGATCGGTATATGATATACAAACCCAGAAAAATTATAAAAATTGTCGAATATTTCTACTTTAGGTGGCCGAGGGACATTCGTGGTTTTCGCAACAAAAGCGCCACATAACACTTTATAAGCCACCTTTGGGAAGCTACTCAAGGTGGTGCCCGTATCCATAATCACCCCTCCATGACCAGATTTTGGTATTTGAAAAACAACTTCACTAGTTGGCATCCGAATACTTTCTTCTCCAATACCCACTAACTTGATGTAATAACAACTAGAGGCTCGTTTGTTGCTAAGTAAGGAGGCCCATGCAGGACGTGTAGGAATTCCAACCCTACTGATGAGAGAAAATCTTGAAAGTTGGAACTGGTATATAAAGATAGGATTCACCCTAGTTGCTTTGAACAGCGTATGACAGGCAATGCCAAAAGGGTGGCAAATCTTATCCCCCAATAAGATGACGAAGGAGTTAACTATCCCATGGAGGAACGTTTTGAAGAAGATGTAAGTTCAGACTCTGGAAGTGGAGAGTCTTTTATTCCAATAGGGCTTGGTACACCTTCAACACCTCAATATTTAGTTATAGACACTGGAGGTGGCATTGTACCCAACCAATGTCACTTCCAGTGGCTATAACTATATATTGAGGCGTTAAAGGTGTACCAAGCCCTATTGGAATGAAATACTCTCCAATCCCGAAGTCTGAA
>JAOWBE010000975.1:0-11369 GCA_028566155.1 Quercus phellos | reverse complement strand
TTTTGAGTTTACAAGGAACTTGTGATTTATATCTTCTATGACTAAATCACATAAATCACATACAATGCATCTCAAGGACTATGATATTGTCACATTAGTTCATTTATAAATAGTCTCATATAATTAAAAATTTTAATTATTTATTACATGCCAATAAATTGGATTTTATGGCATAAATCCCAATAGTACATAGGTCTAAAGCATGCGTACACATACACGGTTCCTATGCATACACATACATAGCTAGAAACCCTAAACCAAAAAAGCAGAAAAACAAAGCAAAAGCTTAAAATGATAAATCTAACGACCTAACATGTTAAAAAACAATAAAGCAAACGGAACCTAAACTAAACATGCATATTATAACATAATCAAAGCAAGAAAAGCAAAGGAAACATAAATAAAAACAAGAAAAGAAAAAGGTTTAGAACATATACCACAAACAAAAAGTTTTTTAGCTTGATTTTGACTGTTCCCCTCGATCAAATCTATTCACAGCCAAACAAAATTGATTAGTAAACTTCAAAACTCAAAGATCAAGACCATAAAAGGTCTCAATCAAAATAAAATTGACTTGAGGATATTTTGTGAAGAACTCCCTCTTTGATTCACTATTTCTAGTGTATCTCAGGTTTTCCCTTTAGATTTTCTGCATGTTTTGAAAATGTACCATGTATAGCTTTTGATATTAAGAAAATGGGGGTTTAGAACGGCTCCCAAACAATGTAGCATTCATTCTAAACCTCAGCGTTAAAGTAGAAAACTTGTCATTTATAGTTTTTGGAACCCTAACATGCATACACATGCCCATGAATGCGTACGCATGCATGAAGCTTGCGTGCGCAGATTTAGAGCATGCGTACGCATACCCTAAGGTTTCTGCGGCCTTCTTTTCCAAAAATAGATTTATTTAGCTCATAAAAAAGTTATATATTTCATAAAAACTGATAGGCTAATAATGTATTGACCCCTTGTGATGAATTAATTGATTAATTAGCCAAGTTTATTAATTAATCAAATTAACAAAAAAGATGCGCAATAGCATAAACAAATCGCCAATTTAAACTAAATGTAGAGAAAAATAAATTGACATAATGATTTGTTTACGAATAGGACTAGGTGATTTTAAGGTCACCACTCTCGAGAATCCACTATTATCAAAACAAGTGGTTACAAGTAAAGGAATCCCAATACCTTATACCAACCTACAGTTGAACCCCTTACCTCAATACCCAATTGGACTTGTTCTGTGATGACAATCTCTCCTTTCAATGCATAGCTCTCAGTACATGACTAACCAATTACGCGGATCCCAGTACACGACTTAATCACCAACTTGAGAAAGATGTTGGTTGCATAGTTCTTACAGTTCATCCAGACAATGAAGATCAAGAAGCTCCTTGTTCACAAAACCCTACAATGTACAAACACAGCAGCTTCTTCAAGAAAAAGATGAACTAGGGCAAATTCTGTCTTCGATCACAATTTGTATGAACAAAACTTTGCTCTACACTTGTGCAACTGTGTGTAACCTTTGACGACCTTAAAATAATCCTTATATATATTTAGGGTGGTTAGAAAAGAAAGCCTAAACACATACTCACGGATTGGATGAAAAATAGTCATTTATCGAGCTAGCTATCTAGCCACGGGCTTTAGTAGCTTTTAAACCTCGATAGATGCTAGCTATCGAGCTTTAAAATCCAGCACCTCATTACTTGATTCTTGGACAGACTTACATGGCTTTAACACTTGAACCTGAAACCTTGTTTCTTGAAGCATTAAACACATCCTAGATCTACCTAATTACAAGTAAAGTGCGTTTTGTTATAGGATTAACCAATTACATAAAATTTTGTCATATGTTCCTAACATTGAATCACATATATCTTAACAATCTCCCTTTTTGGCAATCCGTGACAAAACCACAACAAACAAATGAACATATGAGAGAAGTCAGAAATCACTCAACTCATACTCGTTGAATACAATAAAATCTATCATAACATAAACTCTTGAAAAATTTTGTAAGAAGAGAATTTATGGCAAGTAGACTTTGACAACCTGTATTTCTGAAACACTTTAAACAAAAATCATCACGGCATCTTAGTGTGAAACAGAAATAATAGATTGCATACAATAGATAAGAAACATGTGTATAAAGAGAGAAAGGAAACAACTCATGGAGAGATAGGTGAATAACATACATCAATATATATAATAATCAAATATAATTACAAAGTATGTCCAATGGTCACAAGACCAATGTACAAGACATAATGTATCTAAAATAGAAAGAAAGAAAAGATACAAGAATCCTGACTACATCCCTCATACACTCCCCCTATCTCCTATACTAACCTTCCCCCTATGAGTATGACTACTCTCATCTCAAAACTACTCTCCCTTTTTGTCACGAGTGACAAGGTAAGTAAATCAAGTAGACATCTCATCATCACTAGGCGATCCATCATCATCATCCTCAACATTATCAGCACTACCGAAGCCATTGTCACTCTCATCCTCAGATGCCTCGGGAGAAGGAGAGTAAGCCACTGTGAAGCCACCCATCATAGCCTGTCATCACGTGATACAACTGACACGGGTGTTCACATGAAATAACTCATCACTGAGAGTGTCAAGGAGAGCATCCATGCGCACAAGCTGTGCCATGATGGACTCAAATGTCACTCCACCTGCTGAAGATGAAGGAGCTGAGAAGGATGGGGTCGTAGAAGCCGGAAGAGTTGCCGTATGTGTCTGGGGATGTCTCAGTCTCAACTGTGCTGTGCTCCGTCAAATGGTAGCTACATCTACAGCACATATATACGTGAAGTGAGAAGACTCAAGATAGAAGACAGAAAAATGGCAAGAGAGCCTTATGATAGCAGAAGGAAAAATGAGCTTATCACGAGTCGTCATATCCTTATCTATAAGGGAGAGTATAAAGTGTGAAGGAAAATCAATAGAGAGATCCTCAATGAGGGATAACAAAAGGTGAGCACGAGGCTTTATGAAAGTGTTATAGTGAGACAATGGATGGAAAACGAATGTCATCACCGTGTTTAGGATTCTCAAACCTTTAGCAAAGGCCGAGCATGAGGTGTTTTGATGACCACCCTAAGAAGAAGGTGTCTCACAAAAGAGAGATGTGAGCTCGTCTTTGGACACTGTCCTCAGACACTCAAAACCAAGGTAGTCAGGATGCGCTACCCTAGGAACATGTAGTACCTCGAATACAATATCTAGAGTAACTACCATGCGTATATCTCGAACGTGAGTAGAAAACTGAGGTACAAAGAAATCAAATCCATGCATATTGGAGCAAAACTCCAATATGATCATGGAAGGGCACGTGATCGGGATTCCATAAAGTGACTCCCAACCCCTATTGTGGATTGACCAATGTCAGAAAATTCTGACAGAACGGCTTGGCATTTCGAATGAATGCCACGTCATGAAAAGTTCTCTAAGAAGTCCGATTTAGCTTTCTCATCACGGAACCGGACATGAGAGGGAGTGGGGTCAGATGGAGAAGAAGAAGAAGATGACTCGGAACAAAGAGGGTTTCGGGACGAAGTAGACTTACATTTAGATTCCATGATGCAACTAATGTAAGAAGCAGAGAGAAAAAGGGAGAGGGAGAGAGAGAGACAATCAAAAAAGTACCAAGAAATTTTAATATCAAATGATAAAAACAGGAAGGTACGTATGCATGAAAATGTATGAACATGTGACATGCAAATATAAATGCATAATGGGCTCAGCCCAATCCAAATCTACCAACACACAACATAGCAACAAAGTAAACACACATCTAAAATGCATGAAACATTGTTATAGTGCACATGTGATGCAATGCATGAAGTTTAAAACTTAATGAAGCAACACCTAACCCAAAAATTGCACAAAAACTTCATTAATTTTTAAAAACCCCAAAGTTAATCAAAAGTCCCAAAAGTTAGGTCAAAAACATGAAATGCATGATGGAATGAGCGAAAAAGATCATACTAGATGTAAGAAGATGATCTTTAGGCCGAAAATCTCTTGGGAATGAAGTTAAATAGAGAAAAGTGTGTTTGGGAAGTGAAAAGGTTGAAATCAATCGAGAGAGATCAAGGAGAGTAGATCAAAAATCGCAAAGCACGTATATATAGAAATCTCATAAAGCTCAATCGATCGAGACCTATTGAAAGGTATCGAGCTTTAAAAAGACCTGTTTTAGCTATAGAACTAGCTATCGAGGATCTAACAAGAGGGTTCCTCAACAATGAAGCTCGATGGATCGAGGTTGCTATCGAGGAGTTATCAAGGAGACAGAAAGTTTATCAATGGATCGAACTAGCTATCGAGAGCTATCGAGAAGGCGATAAGAAAAAGCTGAAGGGTCTTAATAAATAGCTTATCTGTCGAGAGGTATCGAGATCGCTTAAAAATAGTTTTTCAAAGAATTGAAAAACACAGATGTGAATGCAATCAAGCATGCTACTCAACCAAAGATCCAAACATCATTTTAAGCTCTCAAAAACATCTCTCAACACGAAAAATGTTAAGCACATAGATCCCACACACACACACTAAACGAGTCTAACCAATTTTATATTTCAAAAACAATTTAAGACAGTTTAGTGAGCATACATTAACACAAGTATTCCTTGTGATGGCCAAATTACATTGTACCTACACATATATCAAAAGTAGCAAAGAACATTACGTGTTGTGTGTAAAAAACATCATAAGATTGCATAAATGTCTATATGTTATGACGATTTGAGACATGAGAAAATCACTTTAACTCACACACAATCATAACTATTTGATGGGGACTATCACCTTCGAGGTACATCAATTAACTCCCCCATCTCCTAGAATGCATGCTTGCAATCATATATAAAGCATTTTGATCTTTTTGCTTTTATTTTTCTTTACATATTTTTCTTTTAAGCAAACCATGCATGGGCATATATGAGAGAGAAAAGAAATACCCAATTATGTTAAGCATTTGACATTCCACTTTTGCTATATCGAAGCATACAAATATCATTTCATGATTGGTAGACAACAGTGGTGAGATGGTTATTTATGCCTTTCTCTTAGGATTTTCTAGTCCTTCTCGTCAAAAAGAGTGATACAAGTGTTATGTACAAGAGATCACTTAATCTTACTCATCACAAACACGAGCCACAAAGTTTACTTGTTTAGTTGTGCATTGAGATGCTCATCTAAGCTACAAAAGATACAAAATTTAGAAAACTTTGTTTCAATGGCCATCCAAGGTACACACAAGTACCATTGTACACAAAACACACACTGTTTTTGTATTTTTTTTTTTTTTCAAATTTTTTTTTTTAGTTTTATATGAAAAAAAAAATGAAAAAAAAGAAAAGAAAAAGAAGCAAAACTGAAAAATAACCAAACAAAAACATGTTAAACAAAACAATGCATAAAACTAGATGCAAATGCATAGGGAAGGAGGAGGAAAAGAAGAGATCAATCCATGGAGACAACATTAATGTTTTGGCAAAGGAATTCAAACTGTTTGCTATTAAGAGGTTTAATAAACAAATCAGCCTTCTGATCATCAGTGTGAATAAACTCAAGAGTAAGAGTACCATCTTCGATAAGCTCCCTAATGAGGTGATGTCGAATCTCTATGTGTTTAGTTTGATAACGTTGAACCGGATTCTTAGAGATTTTGATAGCACTAGTATTGTCATAATAGATGGTAAGATGCTTTTGACAAATACCATAATCATGGAGGAGTTTTTGCATCCATAGAAGTTGGGTGCAACAGCTACCGGCAGCGATGGACTCAGCTTTTGCAATGGATAATGAGATCGAATTCTGCTTTTTGCTCATCCAGGAGACAAGATTATTACCCACATAGAAACAACCCCCTGATGTACTCATTCTACCATCAGCATTCCCAGCCTAATCAGCGTCAGAATACCCAACTAAGACATCATTTATGTCCTTGCTATACCACACACCAAAGTTGGTAGTGGTTTCGACATACTTTATGATTCTTTTCGAGGAAGTCATATAAGACTATTTGGGATTAGCCTGATATCTAGCACACACTCCCACACTGTAACTAATGTCAGGTCTACTAGCAGTAAGGTAAAGAAGTTTACCTATCATGCTTTTATAAAGAGATGAATCTACATTATTACCTAACAAGTCAACAATGAGTTTAACATTTAGGCTCATACGGGTTCTAACATAACTAGCAAATTCTAAACCAAACTTTTTCACAAGATTTTTAGCATATTTAGATTAAGATAGGAATATACTTGAATCTTGCTGACAAATCTGCAATCTAAGGAAGTGAGTTAGCTCTCCTATCATGCTCATCTCGAACTTGGCCTGCATGAGTTTTGAAAAGCTATGGGCAAGTTCATCCTTAGTTGACCCAAAGATGATATCATCAACGTTGACTTGAGCAACTATCAACTTGTCGTCTTCCCTTTTTATTAAGAGAGTTTGATTTGCTTTTCCTCTTATGAACCCATATGACACTAAGTATTGTGTGAGCCGATCATACCAAGCTCTAGGGGCTTGCTTTAACACATAAAGTGCCTTTTTGAGATACAACACATGATCCAAAAAGTGTGGATCAATGAATCCTTTTGGTTGAGCTACATAAACATCTTCTTTAAGGATCCCATTCAAGAACGCAATCTTCACGTCCATTTGATAGAGCTTGAACTTCAAGTGACATGCCAGGGCTAGGAGAATTCTGATGGACTCCATATGGGTTACCAGAGCAAATGTCTCATCATAATCTACTCCTTCCATTTGTGAGTATCCTTAAGCTACAGGATGAGCCTTGTTGCGGATCACATTACCCTCCTCATCAGTTTTATTGCGAAATATCCATTTTATGCCGATGATGTGCTCACCCTCCGGTCTAGGTACCAAAGTCTAGACATCATTCCTTTGAAACTAAAGCAGTTCATCATGTGTAGCTTCATCCCAGCTTTCATCCTAAAGAGCTTCCTCAACTTTAGTGGGTTTAACCTGTGACAAGTAACAAGAATAAGACATAAAGTTAGCAACATATTTATCAATTGTACGCTTCCTTAATGTAAGTCCATTCATGTTTCCCACAATAACTTTAGGAGGATGATTCAATTTGATCCTGGAGGAAGGTCCTTTCTCCTCATGGGATTCAGAATCAAGTGAAGTAGATATGCCAGCTGAATTTTCTACAACACTTGGAGTGTCGAGAGTACTTGGAGATGCAAGTTCTTGTTTAACAATTTCTTGAACTTCCTTGGGCTCAGGAGGAAGAATTTCTTTCGGATTTCGTCACCAAATTTATCAGAACCAGATTTTAAGGATTCATTTATAACCACATTCACTGTTTCCATTACCTTCATGGTTCTTTTGTTGTATACCCGATAAGCCTTGCTTGTAGAGGAGTATCCTAGAAATATTCCTTCATCACTTCGGGAATCAAATTTTCTCACATTCTCTCTATCCTTGAGAATGAAACAAGTACTTCCAAAGATTTTGAAATGCTTAACATTCGGCTTCCTTCCCTTCCACAACTCATATGGAGTCTTCTTAGTACCGGATCTAAAATACACCCTATTAACCTTATGACAAGCAATGTTAATGGCTTCTCCCCACAAGTTTCTAGCCACATTCTTGTTGTGCAACATGGCTCTAGCCATCTCTTGAATAACCCTATTCTTCCTTTCTACTACACCATTCTGCTAAGGCATAATAGGAGCAGAGAATTCTTAAGATATACCTGACCTTATACAAAAGGACTCCATATATGAGTTCTCGAATTCCTTACCATGATAACTTCAAATTCGATCGATCTTCAGGCTTTTCTCATTCTACAACCTAATGCACAATGCTTCAATGTGCTCAAGAGCATTAGACTTGGATCGTAGGAGGATGACCCAAATGTATCTAGTGAAGTCATCTACCATAACCAAGATGTATCTCTTTCCACCAAGAGACTCGGTTCTAGTTGGACCCATTAGATATAAATGTAGTAACTCCAATGGTTTGGAAGTAGCAGATGTCTGAGTGCCCAGATGTTTAGATTTAGTCTATTTCCCAAGCTGACATGGTCCACACACCACATTGCTTACTCTACTAAGCTTAGGTATCCCCAAAACTAACTCATGCTTAGATACAATTGAAAAATGTTATAACTAGCATGTCCCATCCTTTGGTGCCATAGATCTTCATTTGGTAAACAAATGCCATTGCACACAATATCAGCATCATGAACCAAGTCATAACAATTGTCCAGAGTGCAAACACCACTTATGATTTTCTTTCCAAACTCATCCATGACAAGGCATTTTTCCTTTAAGAATAGTACCCTGAAGTCTTGATCACATATCTGACTTATGCTTAACAGGTTCACTTTCAGACCTTCTACATATAGAACATTTGCGATGTCTGGCAATCCTTGTAAAGAGTTGATTCCTTTTCCTTTAATATGTGATTTTCTCCAATCACCAAAAGTGACATTACCACCTTTTTTAGACTTGAAAACCTTGGAAAGAGATCGGTCTCCAGTCATGTGTCTTGAGCAACCACTATCAAGGTATCACAAACACGTGTCCTTAACCTTAAATGCGGACTTCATCATGAAACACACTTCGTTCTTAAATGATAGATCAGTGCGAATGGTGTTTTCTCTCATCTACCTTTTATGAGCTAAACCTTTAACTTTCACTCTTCTTAGACGAACTCTTTTGCACATTTTCATTCTGAGACAGTTTATTTTCTTCTTTGCCAAGCTGAGATCTTTTCCAATAGTCATCATAATAGAATTCAAATAACTTTTAGACTTGCATTTTCTAATACACTAAAACAAGTAGAGATTAGAAAAACAAGATGTATTTGAAAACAAAGATCTCTTCAAGCTAGTTGCAACCATGACAATAGGGGCCAATGGATCACACAGCAAAGATTAACCCTAATTAGAGTGTGCCTGCTTTGATACCACTTGATAGGCGAAGAATATATTGACCCCTTGTGATGAATTAATTGATTAATTAGCCAAGTTTATTAATTAATCAAATTAACATGCAAGATGCATGGTAGCACAAACCAATCACCAATTTAAATTAAATGTAATGGAAAATAAATTGACACGGTGATTTATTTACGAATGGGGAAAACCTACATGGCAAAAACTCCACGGGGTAATTTTAAGGTCACCACTCCCGAGAATCCACTATTATCAAAACAAGCGATTACAAGTAAAGGAATCTCAATACACAACTCCCAGTATGTGACTAACCAATTACACGAGTCCTAGTATATGACTTAATCACCAACTTGAGAAAGATGTTGGTTGTAAAGTTCTTCAATTCATCCAGACGATGAAGATTAAGAAGCTCCTTGGTCACAAAACCCTATGGTGTATAAACATAGCAGCTTTTTCAAGAAAAAGATGAACTAGGGCAAATTCTGTCTCTAGTCACAATTTTCATTAACAAAACTTTGCTCTACACTTATGCAACTGTGTATAACCTTTGACAGCCCTTAAAATAATCCTTATATATGTTTTAGGGTTGTGAGAAAAGAAAGCCTAAACATATACTCACAAATTGGATGAAAAACAGTTCTGAAAAACTAAGTTTCATAAACCTCGATAGATAGCCATCTATCGAGCCACAGGCTTCAGCAGCTTTTAAACCTCAATAGATGCTAGTTGTCGAGCTTTAAAATCCAGTACTTCATTACTTGATTCTTGGACAGATTTGCATGGCTTTAACACTTGAACTTGAAACCTTATTTCTTGAAGCATTAAACACATCCTAAATCTACCTAATTACAAGTAAAGTGCGTTTTATCAAAGGATTAGCCAATTACATAAAATGTTGACATATATTCCTAACATTGAATCACATATGTCCTAACAAAAACATTCCCCAAGTCAAATTAAGTTTGATTGGGCCTTAAACCAACCTTGGGCTTTAGAGTTTTACCATCACTGGTAAATGGGGGCCTGAGTTGTAAAAGGTACACAATGCGATGTCTACAACCCCCCCCCCCCCTCCACAATCATAATTTTATGTTTTACTATATTATAATTCACACTACATACCATGGTTGCCCCAAGTGTATCAATATATGTGTGTATATATATATATATATATATATATATGTATGTATGTATGTATGTATTACACGTTTTAAAATTAACGTGGTTTTATCATGTGACTCAATAAATTATTAAGATATTTAATTTATTTTAGATAAAACTCTATTAAAGTGTCAAGTGATTCCCTAATTATTAATATTATTTTAATTTATTTACATATAATTTTGAATAAAACCATGCATTGCATGAACGTAAATAGAGGTGTGCAACAAACCTACCAACCCACCAAAACCAATCCAATCAACCCAACCCGCCAAAATGGGTCAGTTTTTAAGGGTTGGTGGGTTGAGTTGGGCAGGGTTAGGTTATGAAATTTTTTTTAACAGTGGGTTGGGTTGGGTTCGGGTCATAAGATTCACAAATCTGCCTAACCTGATGTGTCCCACCTATATTTAATATATGTTTAAATTAAAAAAATATATATATACAATTTTTTACTTTTTTTGCCCTTCTTCCTAAATAAAACCCAATCCCTAAGTTCTCATCATATATTTTGTGTTTATTTAGTGTTATGTTCATGATTATTTGGTTATAAATTTGCTCTTATTTGTAGTGGTGTTGTTCTAATGTTCAATTTAATAATAATAATAGTAATTAAAAAAACTATCCAACCCAACCCAACTCGATCCACATGGGTTGGGTTGAATTTTTTTTAAACCATCGTGGTAGATTGGGTCAAAAAACTTCTCAACCCGACCCAACCAAATCCATGCACACACCCCTAAATGTAATAACAAAAGGTAAGAAAAAAATATATATAGATTTTAAGTTATGTTCTTTAAGTTATGGTAAAACATTTAAATAAAATTAAAATCAATAAAGAAACAAATTTTTAAATAAAAAAAAAATTGGTAACTAAGTTTAGTTAAATTAGTTAAAATTGTTGTAAGTTTGATGATTAGATTAGACTACACATGAGTATAATATACTTAATGGAAAAAGAATTAAAATATACCTGTAGATACCGTATTTTATCCACTCTCAATTTGTGTGCCGAACCCTGAAAATTTTAAAAATATTAACTTTCTTCCATGGGACCGCAGAAACATCTATATTGATGTGAGGCAACACGTTTGAGCATTGGAGCAATTGAAGTGCCATTTCAGGTCAAATTGACCAAAATTCCCCTAGTCAAACTTAGGTTGATCAAAAGTCAAAGTTGGTCAAAATCATCCCAAAACAACATTTTTCATGTTTCTACATCAAACCAAGTTTGACTCGAGGT
>JAOWBE010000958.1:0-11371 GCA_028566155.1 Quercus phellos | reverse complement strand
ACCCAGAATCCCACGTCTTATTTTTCTTTTTCTTTTTCTTAATTTTTAAACAACCTCAGGTTTCCTTTCGGTTTGTTCAAAATTCAAATAATGCTAGAGTTCTATTTGAACTCAACTAACTTCTTTAATTACGTCCCATGCGGTTTGGGAAAAAAAAAACACCTACTATAAAACCACTATCATAACTTCTCCATCCATATTCTTATATTTAGGCACTAACATATCTGATTTTGAAAGAAAATAAAAAGCTAAATTTTAGAAAAATTTAAAAGATTAACATGGGGAATTGGTGTGACATTATCCTTATTTAAAAGTTTATCAAAAAAAGAAAAACTACACGTTTAAAAAAATCTCACGTTCTATCCATGTACTGTTTAAAAAAATCCCACATTTAAAAACTACCCGACCACCCCTTTTTATTTCAAATTCAAAGTTTAAAAATTACACATACTGTTTTAATCCTAAAAGTTAGCCACTTACTACACATCCATAACAAAAGTGAAAAAGATTTTAAATTTCAAATATATTTATTTTACGGTAAAAGGATCAATAATAGTTAGCCACTTACTGCACATCCATAATAAAAGTTAAAAAGAGTTTAAATTTCAAAGATATCAATTAAAATACCATAAATTCCCTCTAAAAAAAAAGTAGCGTAAATTACATTTTAAAAAAATAGCGTAAATTACATGGAAAAACTTGTTTACATAATACCCTCTAAAAAAAATAGCATAAATTATCACTTCAAGCAACTTAATTCCCTTAAAACCCAACACCAAATTGACCAATCATGCTCACATTCGCTCCAGCGTGCAATGCCTCCATAAATTCCTTGGTCCCAGACCTCGCAATTGTACCCAAATTGTTCACCAAATCTATAACCCAAAAACCAAAAAAAGAGTTAGCAATCTAAAATCACATTAAATATTAAGTTCTTGGACCAAAATAGAGAAGAATAATATATAAGTACCTGCACATATAAATAGAAAGAGTCTTATTGAATCGAATCTTATCCAATACCTACACACATAAATGCAAAACCAACCAGTCTTAATTCTCATCCAAGTAGCTTAATTCCCTTAATAAAAAACCCATAAATTCCAAAAAAAAAAAAACAACTCAAAAAAGGAGTATACCAATATTCTTTTTCAAGCAGCCAGTTCAAGCACAAGCCCTCCTATTTAAAATCTCAAAGTCAACCACAATAATAAGCCACCGTCAAAAGATAGAACCTAAAAAGTTGTTGGAGCCTCTGACAGTAAATGTCTTCAATCTCAAGAAAATAAAGAAGGATGCAGAACTAAATTAAATGTCTTCAATCTAAAGAAGAATAAGAGATAGAAAGTGAGACAGAAACTGGTAGTGTACATGAGTTTGTGAGTCTTAAAGTGTAGAATTTTTAATTTACATATTTATCCCCATTAGTTGAATACTTGTAGATGGATATGATGAGGGTATTTTGGGCAATGTATTAGTGAGAGTTAGAGTTGCATTTTTACCAGATGGTCCTTTAATTTTGTCTTTACTTGAACATAAGGGTGTAGGGGTATTTTTGAACTAAAAAAATGAGAAATTCAAACAGAGAAAGCCCTTTAAATAAGGTTGTAGAGGCATTTTTTAACTAAAAAAATAAGGAATCCAACCCAGAGAAGTCCCTTGAATAGTAGTAGAGATAAACCTTAATTTGAGGTTAATTGGGAATTAAAGTCTTGAAAGAATATTTAGGGTATGTTTGATAACTGTTTTTTCCCCTTATTTTTTGTTTCCAAAAAAAATTTTCTATTCTTGAAAATGAAAAACTTGTTTGGCAACCTAAAATGGAGAGAAAACAAAAACTGTTCTCAAATTTTGTGAAGGAAACTTAAAATATGTAAAATGCTGTTTTCAGTTTCTAATTTTCAAAAGCCAATGAAAATACGTATTTAATTTAATGAATTTGTCTCATTTAATGAGTTAGCATTAGAGTTCAAATCCTAGTAACAACATATTTTAGTATTTTCTATTTTTTTCATCAAAAAACTATTTTTTTATTTCAACTAACCAAACATGTTTTTGATTTTGAAAATACAAGAAATTTGTTTTTTCTTTATATTCCCAAAAAAAAGTTTTTGAAAATAGAAAACAAAAACTGTTACCAAACATAACCTTATGTTTTATGGGCTTCTTGGGGAGTAAAGAGATAAGTTTTAGTGAGTCTTAGATTCTAGCCCAAGTAGAAAACATAATTAACGTGTAAAGCCAATTTTATTTAAGAGTACTAATTGGAGTGCGATTGGTCTTCCTAGACTAAATTGGAGTGTTATTTTAGATTAACAAATTAGACATTTGAGAAACTTAGCTAAGGTTGTTTTAGTAATTGTAGCTAAACCTTAGCATGTCTCTGCCATTACATATCCAATCCTTTTATATATATATATAAAAGGACTTGGTTAAGAATGGTTAATTCTTGCTTAATAGTTCTAACCTCAAACTTGTTTTCTTTGATTTCATGTTAAAGGTCGTTGACTGTAACTTCCTTCTTGGATTTGGTAAACCCATTGTAGATCTTTTCTAGGTCTACCTTGGGTTCCTGAATCCTAGGTTCAGGTTTACTGGTTTCCCTAACTAAGGTTTCATGGAATTTGCTAAGTTTTTGGGCTTTAACAACAGGATCCTCGATCTGTTCTATAAGATCTAGGATAAGCTCTTCTTGCTTGCTTAGAACATTGATAGTCTTGTTCCTACAACAACTATTTTTGCATGCCATACCAACATCTGGGCCACTAGAGGAACTAGGGGAGGCTCTAGAGGGTTTAGAAGATGACTGGTATAACTGGTGGATCTCTTGGTCACTAGAACTACTGGAAGACTCACTTTTAGAGTGGTCAAGTTCTAAGAGTTTGAAGATCTCATTTTTGCTAGTTTGGTCACTAACAAAAGTGTTGATAAGGGATTTGGCCTTATTTCTACAATTTTTCCTGAAATGACCTCTTTTTCCACCGTTGAAGCATTTTTCTGATGCCTTTGGTGTGGATTTCTTTCCTTTCTTATAGAAATCATTCTCTTTGAAGTGGTTGGACTTCTGTTTTCTATAATACTTGGATGCTGTTCTTTTCCTATGGAATTTCTCAGAGGAACCTTTCTCTCTGAATTTAGATTTTTTCTTGGATGGGGCTATAGGAGGTAAACCATACTGTGTACAGAAGTTTCCTACTTCGTACTTGGCTTTACTCTTACTACCCTGGCTTTTAATCTTCAAATCTTTGCACATCTTCATTCCTTCACTGCGAATTGTGCTAGAGATATCTCCATATGTTAAGTTGTCATAATCTATGACTCCTAAGGGGGTGCTAAGGGTTTCTTTGACCGGGGGGTAAGTTACAGATAAACGGAGTTCAGGCAACTGGGCTCTAAACTTATAAAGCTTAAAGGCCGATTGAGGCCATCTGATTACAAATGTAAAAATCGACTGGGGTATTACAAGTGTTACTGGGTATTGCCATCTGATTACAAGACTAAGGGTTGTAAAGGAGAGGCTTCCTGAAGTAGTTTTTGCTAAAACTGAACTTCTGAGGTGTAATTGGACCTCTGAGGTAGTTTTCAATTTCTGCCTAAAATTAGACTTGCTGAAGACTGAGACTTAAGCTTCCTTATATAGGTTGAAGGGAGCTTTGGATCATCTGCCTTGATTGCTGAAATTCCAGAGAGTAAAATGCTTTTACTATGGGTGAAAGCCTTTTCCACCGAAAAGCAAATAGTAACTCTGGAAAGAAGCATAGGTTACTGTTCATGAATAGTAACTTTTACTGTTCATGAATAGTGTTCTATCTTTTGTCTTTATTAGGCTGCTGAGTGCGGATACTATTCATGCAACAGTGACTGGTGCTGTAGATGAATAGTAACCAACTCTGGAACACTGTTCTGAATAGTGACTAGTGCTATTCAAGTGATTCAATCACTATCCAAATTGTAACCATCATAAGGATCCTAGAAGTCCTAGAATAATGGGTCATTTGGACAGTGATTAATTGAAGCTTTTGAAGAGGCAAGAGAACCCTGTTCTTTTGACTCTAGCTATTCTGACTGGAGAAGCAATTGCTTTGCAAGATCCTTTAATTCCTTACTAGATTTTCCAGCGACCTGGATGGAGTCTAAGCTAGACTGAGATCTTGATAGCTGAGAAATAGCCTTTTGAACTTGAGGAGGGAAGTCTTTATTGAGTTGACTGATGACCACATCAATCTTAAGGCTATCCATCCTCGTGTCTGGGTGTTTTAATCAATATCATAAGCTTCAGATAGACATCCATCAAGGGTTCCCATGGTGGATTATAATTACAATCATGCTCATGATACATAGCATATTGCTTACAGAATCCACAGTATAATAATGGTTTATAGTTTGGATTTCTTGTCATGAACTGTCTAGGATCATTGTAACCAATCCTTTGGAGACTAGGGATAGAAGTGGAGTAAGGCCTAGTGGTGAATATTGAAATTCTTCCTATATTTCCTACGAAATGATAATTTTTCCATAGGTCCTGGACTGTATCAAGAATTTCATTGTTGAAGTAGTCTTTCCAACAATTTGAGAGAGCATAAGGATCCTCATAGGATAGATGGGAATCTCCTTCATACCAAAGGCCTTGGTGAGAGTACCCATTAATGAGTACTAGATGTCTAGAAGGCTGGACTATCATCCAATTGTCTCTTTCCCATTGTAGGATTGTGCTTCAGCACCTGATAGAAACAAAAGGACTTTCGATTTGCATAACAGCCTATTGAATGATCTGAGGAAACTGGCTAATTTGATTATGGCTTGTTAGTTTGATTAGTCTGATGAAGCCATACTCAAACATTTGTGAAAGCCAGCTAGGATCCCTGTCTGTGTCATCCAACCCATCCTCATAATCGATTAGAAGATCGGGAAACGGATGTTTCTTCTCATATACACTGAGACTGCTCCCAAAGTAGCCTTCCCATATAGCCTGGATAAAGATGTCATCTGTGTCATCCGAGTTGGCTAGATTTGGTGTAGTAGTGATGACCAATATTTTGAAATGTTTGAACCATTGGTCAAAAGATTCAAACATTGCCTTGCTTCCTAAAATACTGGTTTTTATTTCAGCAGGCAGGTTGACAATTGCACTTCTTAGCTAGGACTGAGTCTTAAGACTTAGCCTAGCGTAGTTGGTGCCCATGATAGTCCTTTTATCCATTGAATGGATATCCTCTTTACCAAAGAGTTGACTAATGAGAGCTTCATTTGTTGCTTCAAGGTTAACAAGATGAAGTTCTAATGCTTTAAGGGTTTTTTGGAATAGGGCTTGGTGTTTTATGGTAAAGGCTACTTGGAGGTTGTCAAGGATAAATTTAATGGAGTGTGGTATACTCCATCATTGAATTGTAAGGATTTGGATAAAACTCCCTGTAAAACAGCAACCATGTCACCACTGGAATATGTCACCTCTGCCGGGACAAATTCCTAAAGGGATATTGATCCTTTTGGATTTCTCCTTAAGGATACACCTTCATGCATTACAAAAGTCTGTCATGTTGGAAGCCTTTTGTCTTGAGAATAGTCCTGTGCAGGTGTTTTTCCCTTATTTCTCTTCTCTGCTGAAGAAGTCATTTTCTACTTGCTAGTGGTTGCTTTATTAGACATATGCTCCTTTTCCTATAAATAGAGTTTAATGAAATGGTTGTTTGAATTGGAAACAAGAAATTTTCTGAAGAAAATATGTCTATGATGAATGCATGGACCATGTTTGACATAAGGGTGAACCTCATGTCTCTTTCTATGCCAAAAAGTAGTGGGTAGATTAGAGCAAACTTCCTACTTAAGTTTTTCCTCAAACTTTCTGATCTCTGCTTAGATGTTTTTACAAGTTAGTTGTTCCTCAAATTTCTTGTATCTCAAACCATCCTTAAGGTACTTAAGATGCTAGGTTTTGGTACTGATAAAGTTAAGGGTCTTGGAAACAAAGACCTCCCGGAGACTGCTAATTTCTCTAGGTCCAGGGCTCCTAAGAAACTTAAACTTGACTAGCTGGCCAAAGGGATGAGTAGTGATTCCTTCACTATCTGTGATGAAAGGATACAACAAACACATGAAAGAGTTTCCTAAGATGACCCTATCTGTCATATTCTTAACAAGGACAAATGTGGTTTGAAGCATGTGTTGTCCTGACACACATGGGTTGTGGGGATCTTGAATTCAATCTGCATTTTTCCGCTGCTTATGGAAGTTAATCTTTTCCTAGTCTTTTTGAAGTACTTGGAGGGAATGATTCCTTCTTGGATGCAATTGAGATCAGCACCTGAATCTATTAAGACTATGACCTTAAATTCAAAATCTTTGCTAATGACAATCTTGACCTTGGAATGCCATTTTTGGAAGTTAATCCTACTGATGGTTTCTAGGAACTTTTGACTGGGTTGTCCTATTACCATATCAGTTGTAGGGTTAACTGATTCATCTTCTTCATCAGAAGGGTTTTAAAATGAGGGACTTTCCTCATTGCCTTGATGAGAAGTATTTTCCAATTGTTTTAACCTTTGGTCAAGGAAATTGTGATCAACTCTAAGAATGGTTAATTCCTACTTAAGGGTTCTAACCTCAGACTTGGTTTCCTTGATTTCATATTGAAGGTCGTTGACTGTAACTTCCTTCTTGGATTTGGTAAACCTATTGTAGATCTTTTCTAGGTCTACCTTGGGTTCCTGAATCCTAGGTTTAGGTTTACTGGTTTCCCTAACTAAGGTTTCGTGGAATTTGCTATGCTTCTGGGCTTTAACAACAGGATCCTCGATCTGTTCTATGAGATCTAGGATAAGCTCTTCTTGCTTGCTTAGAACATTGATAGTCTTGTTCCTACAACAACTATCTTTGCATGTCATACCAACATTTAGGCCATTAAAGGAACTAGGGGAGGCTCTAGAGGGTTCAAAAGATGACTGGAATAACTGGTGGATCTCTTGGTCACTACAACTACTGGAAGACTCACTTTCAAAGTGGTCAAGTTTTAAGAGTTTGAAGATCTCATCTTTGCTGGTTTGGTCACTAACTAAAGTGTTGATAACGGATTTGGCCTTATTTCTACACTCTCTCCTGAAATGACCTCTCTTTCCATAGTTGAAGCATTTTCCTGATGCCTTTGGTGTGGATTTCTTTCCTTTCTTATAGAAATCATTCTCTTTGAAATGGCTAGACTTCTGCTTTCTATAGTACTTGGATGCTGTTCTTTTCTTATGGAATTTCTCAGATGAACCTTTCTCTCTGAATTTGGATTTTTTCTTGGATGGGGTTATGGGAGGTAAACCATACTATGTACAGAAGTTTCCTACATCGTACTTGGCTTTACTCTTACTAGCCTGACTTTGAATCTTCAGATCTCTGCACATCTTCATTCCTTCACTGCGGATTGTGCTAAAAATATCTCCATATGTTAAGTTGTCATAATCTATGACTCCTAAGAGGGTGCTAAAGGTTTCTTTGACCTTTTCACCAAAAAGTCTAGGTAAGCCATTAATGAATTTCTCCTTCCAAAATGGAGAGTTACAATCGCTTCTATGCATGACGCTAGTGGTAAAAAAATCTTCATACCACCGGCAGTCGCCAAGGGTTTTACATCTAAGGTTACTCAACTGATCGTAAATCCTAGATGTAATGTTGCTAGGTTCTCCTACAAATTGTTTCATGATCGTATAGATCAGGGTACTAACTCCATCAGGAATTCCTCTTCCTATGCGCTCGTCAAAGATGGGGGTTCCTTCCTCATCTTTTTTTATTACATTCTTGATGTCTTCTTTGGCTTCTTCTGTTAAGCAGTTGTTCCACCATTGCAGAAGTTTTCCTGTAAATCCTAAGGTTATGAGCTCTATGACTTCCGTATGGGAACAACTCTCATTGAGGTAGTTATTTGCCACCATAGTCATATGTTGGATATTGTTTAGGATTCCCTATTTTAATAAACCATCTATGTTCCATTCATAAAGTTTACCATAGGATACTGAGAATTGGTTGCTAACATTCTTTTCCTCAAACTGGAGGTCAGGGGGTGTTGGTCTATGGTACAAATTCTTGGTTAAGCTGGTTGGGATAGGTTGGTGAAGCCTTTTCACCTTTAAACCTTGAAACTAGTTTTCTAAATGTTCTATCTCCTTTTCATTGTCTAAGGAGGTTCTACTAGAACTACTAGAGGCTATATGGATGTCTAGGACATTAAGCTTGGGGTTACTACTAGATGAAGAGATGCCTGGTTCCTTCTTCACAAGTTCCTCGAGTTTTTGGGTGACAACCTCTAAGGCTATCTTATCCTTAGACCTAAGGTTGTTTGCCTGGTTGTGGGTAGCTTAACTAGAGGTTTCTCTAGAGTTGGGTTATGCTTGGCTTGGTTTCCTGGTTGGAGGATAACCTTGTTTTCAACTCTTTCTTCTACCCTATCGAGTTGTTTTCCTATTACATGTAGGCACCGGTTAGTATAGTTGTTAGGTTCTATCACCTTCTTGACTAGTTTTTCTTTTGTTGAAGGGAATTTGAAGGGGGTAGCAACTACATCTTCACCTTTATGCTTCCAGGTTATGGCTTCTAAAGGTGGGTGACTAGACTGGATAACCTAATTGTCTTTCGTTTTAGTGTAGTTGGTTTTGGTGATGACACAAGAATTTTTATGCCATTCAAAATGGTTCTCAAAATATTCAAATAAAGGGACATTACTGGATATCTTTTTCATGAATTCTTGCCATTTTTCAAACACCTCAACCTTTTGTTCCTTGGTGTGGTTGGCTCTATAGGCTTCTCTTTTGACTCTGTTTCTTTCGAAACCAAATTCCTTTCCTAGGGCTACTAGGTCAGGTTTAAAGTCTTTCTTAAGAACCATGAGCTCATGCTCAGCTGGGGGCTTAGGTTGCTCCATATCTGTATGGGATGGAGATGGGGTAAATCGACTTTGGTTGTCATCCTCATTGACAATTGAGTCCTGTTTGGCTGTATAGCAAAGGGTGCTAATCTGGGATCTAGTCTGGACTCCTTGGAGTTCTAAACTTAAATCTCTTCTAGATTTTGGGAATGGGGCTAAAGGTCTGGATGAGCTACACTGGGATACAGGCCTATCTCATAGAAGAAAAGGGGACTGTTTGCTGGGTTGGTGTAAATCTATTGGGGATCTACTCCTAGGCTCATCATACTCTGGTGGTGTTCTAAACCTAGACTAGTTAAAACTGAGTTTAACAGTTCCATCCACTAGTTGTTGGACAAAGTCTAAGTATGGATTATGGGTTGGGTTTTGGATTTGGAAAGGGAAATTCTCATTCTCTAGAGTCCAATCTGAAGAGAATGTTACTTCAGTCCATTTCAGGGTTCTGGGTACCTGAATTTTGGATCTAGGGTTAGTGGTTTGGATGAGAATGGTTTCTCCCATCTTTCTCTTGTCAAGTGCTTGGACATTGAGGTTCGTCTTGATGCACTTATAGTATACTCTGTATATCAAGGCTAACTTGTGGGTTCCCTGCACCATGAGGGTTCCTTGGGTCTTGATATTAAGGGTGAGGGCTTTCATGATATGCGAGTCATGAAGGCTAACTGTGAAGTTGGGGAAATAGTCGAAATGAACTGGTCCACAACTAAGACTGGTTTGAATGGTTCCTAGAAGACTGCCATCAAACCGGATGTGACGTATGTCTCTAAGGGCCATTAGGATTGAACAATTCAACCCTTCTCTGATTAAAGGTTTAACTCCGACCTGGACTAAACCTATGTGTAAATAATTGTGTCCATCCTTCCTATATGCTAACAAGGTAGAGGGAGATAACAAGTAGCATGTTTCATACTCCTTGTTAATGCCATAAACTTGTTCTATGGTCTTGACATGGTAGTCTGTCCTGAAAGCCTTTTTCAAGGATTATGTAGACTTATAGATCTGATGGGTGGGAATCTTAGGGATGTTCCAATCTCCTAACTTTAGATCTACATTTGATAACTCATAATTCTCGAAATTGAGAATTCCTGCTTCTTGTGGAATCTTCGAGAGTGATGGAAGTCATGATCTCTGACTAGTAGAGGAGTTACTTCTAAAAAACCTATTCATTGTTCTAGATTAAAAGCCTAAGTCAAACAATCACAACCTAGTCACCTTTATCCTTAATTTACTAAATCTAACCTTAGATCTGAAACAGGGTGTACACACAAAGACAATCGCCTTCTCGTGCAAACTACAACCTCTTGCTGCCACTATCCTAACTTTTAAGCCTAAACGCCTCACTCCGGCTAAACGGCCACTTGGCTTAGGACACCAGGTCTAACTGGGTCATACAACAGCACTGATTTGGTCTTACTTGTCTCAACAGTACACATCTGCAACAAATTGTAAGGCTAAACACAAAAACTGAAAAAGCAAATAACTGGGAGATAACTGGTTAACATAAACAGATAATCACAGAATGATAAATAGAGAGGTTAAGAAGAAGGCTCAACCTACCAACGAAAGATGTTTGTGAAATCACTGTACCAATAAACAATGATGGAGAAAAGATAACAGATAAAGAAATAGATGAATGGTAGTGGAAGAGTTATCATAAAATAGATGCAAAACAAAATATAGGGAATGGGGGAATTTAACATAATTAATTGATTGAAATTAATGATATGCTGATGCTGAAAATATGGTGATATAACTTGCCAATCTTTGATTGAAAACAAGATGTAACTTACAACTATAATCAGCCAACTTGGCTCTAATACCAAAAGGGGTGTAAGTTATAGATAAACGGAGTTCAAGCAACTGGGCTCTAAACTTATAAAGCTAAAGGGCCGACTGAGGCCATCTGATTACAAATGTAAAAACTGACTGGGGTATTACAAGTGTTACTGGGTATTGCCATCTGATTACAAGATATCCAACAATTTCCCTTTCTTTGAATATTTTGAGAACCATTTTGAATGGCATAAAAAGTCTTGTGTCATCACCAAAACCAACTGGACTAAAAAGAAAGACAATGAGGTTATCCGGTCTAGTCACCCACCTCTATAAGCCATAACCTAGAAGCAGAATGGTGAAGACGTAGTTGCTACCCCCTTCAAATTCCCTTCAACAGAAGAAAAACTAGTCAAGAAGGTGATAGAATAGAACAACTACACCAACTAGTGCCTACATGTAATAGTAAAATAGCTTGATAAGGTTGAAGAAAGAGTTGAAAACAAGGTTATCCTCCAGCCAGGAAACCAAGCCAAGCTCAACCTAACTCTAGAGAAACCTCTAGTCAAGCTACCTACAACCAGGTAAACCAGCCTTAGGTCTAAGGATAAGATAGCCTTAGAGGTTGTCACCCAGAAGCTCGAGGAACTTGTGAAGAAGGAACTAGTCACCTCTTCGCCTAGTAGTAACCCCAAGCTT
>JAOWBE010000899.1:0-11375 GCA_028566155.1 Quercus phellos | reverse complement strand
CCATTAAAACTTGATTTGATGATAACTTTCAATCTGGTGGTCTGATTAGGGCTTATGACCAGTCGATTTGATCATTACGACATCAAGATCATTTTGGTGAAATGAGATTAAGGATCTAATGGCCAGAATCGAGATGCATATTTCCAAGGCAAAATTACCCTTTTACCCTCCATGTGAGGTTAAATGCAAGTTGCAAAATGGGGTGTCAATATGGACGCCAAGAAATTTGTCTGGAAAAATATCGTCACCTGGTTCAGAGTCTCTTGTACCCTTATCTGGGACAACGGTCTTCAGTTTGATAGCAAATCCTTCAGAAGATATTGCTGTGATTTGGGAATTATGTATAGATATTCTACTCCAGCATACCCCCAAGGGAATGGACAAGCCGTGACTATTAAAAAAGTCATAGTGAATGGGTTTAAGAAAAGGTTGGATGATGTGAAAATAAAATGGGTGGAAGAACTGCCACATGTCTTGTGGACTTATCGAACCACACCTCGGAGGTCAACAGGGGAGACCCCCTTTTCAATGACTTATGAAGTAAAGACTGTCATTCCTTTAGAAACTGGCTTCCCAACGCTAAGGACCAGCTCATTCAATCCGAGCAGTAATAATGAGTTGCTAGAAAACAGCTTAGACTTTATTGAAGAAAGAAGAGAAAGTGCAATGGTTCAATTAGCATACTACCAGCATAAACTCAAGCGAATATATGATGCCAACGTAAAGTTAAGGCCATTAGTGCCTGGTGATTTGGTACTGAGAAAGGTTCTGGGCACGACAAAGAATCCAGCGTGGGGAAAGCTAGGGCCCAATTAGGAGGGATCATATCGCATCACCTCAGTGGCTGGAATAGGAGCGTATTTTCTCAAAGACTTAGATGAGCATATAATACCACGTCCTTGGAATGTAAACAACCTGAAATGGTATTATTATTAATGAAAGTTTCCTTTGTTAATGTATTCATTTGTTGTGTAAAGACATTGCATTTCCCATTAATGGCATCATCATAAGTGTTAAATAGAGCCTAAATCATGTCAAGTCCCTCGGACTACATGCTTAGGTAAAATTAACACTCAAATGGCATCTCTGTAAGTGTTAAACAGAACCTAAGTCATGTCAGGTCCCTCGGACCACATACTGAGGTAAAATTAACACTCAAATGACATCTTCATAATAAGTGTTAAATAGAGCCTAAGTCATGTCAGGTCTCTCGGACCACATACTTAGGTAAAATTAACACTCACATGGCAGCTTTGTAAGTGTTAAACATAGCCTAAGTCATGACAGGTCCCTCGGACCACATACTTAGGTAAAATTAACACTCAAATGGCATCTTTGTAAGTGTTAAACAGAGCCTAAGTCATGTCAGGTCCCTCAGACCACATACTTAGGTAAAATTAACACTTAAATGGCAGCTTCGTAACTATTAAACAGAGCTTAAGTCATGTTAGGTCCCTCGGACCACATACTTAGGTAAAATTAACACTCAAATGGCAGCTTTGTAATTGTTAAATAGAGCCTACATCATGTCAGGTCTCATAGACCACATACTTAGGTAAAATTAGCACTTAATGACATCTATTTGTTCTTCACTAAGTGTCAAAATGAATTCGGAATTATATCCAACTCCTTGGATTGATGGCTTTAAGTAAGTTAAAGTCCTCAATTGTTCATCTAAGTGTTGGGTAGAATAAAGGATATACTTAAAGTCCTCAAAGTATATTACCTATCTTCATTAGATCTAGTCTTCATTGCAGAAAGGTCAATTCATGGTGCAAGTATTTGGTAAACTTCTCCATTGCTAATACTTAGTTAAGTTGATTGAATTGTTAGCAGCATGGTGTTATCAGTTTTTGTTAAGGATAAAGTGGTGCCAGTTTGGTGCTATTTATGATATTCATGAGCTTCAAAGCACATAAAGTGAAGAAACAAGAGATGAATAGAAGAACATCTTCATTAAACAAAAAAGGGGGAATACATCGTGTACATTAACAGAGTTTCATTACAAAAAAAAAGAGGTTACATGAAAATCATAAGTTCTAAGCCATGCCCTTTGAATGAGGAGGGTCTTTTGCCTTAGGAGCGTCCTTGGCCTTGTGATCAGCTTCTGTGGTTCTGGCCTCTGCTACCTTTGCCTTAGCTGCGACATCCTCGGCCTCTAAATGCGGCTTAATCTCCTTGCCCTTCCCTTTGTCTTTGGCCCCCTCGGCCTTGGGGAATTGATCACCAGCTTGGTTGGATCCTTTCGAAACCTCGGGAAGGGGGAGAGCAGTAGTCAAGGGCTGCTTTGAAGACTCAAGGTTTTGGGCATAGGGAGAAGGGAGAGCATCCGGGGCTTCACGGATATCTGGATGATAGTAAATCCTTCTTGGCTACCTCTACTTTGAGTTGGCAGGGACCCCTGCGACGTTAAGGGCTTCTACCTATGTCACATTGCAATAGTCCCTGCACGCCTCGACTAGCTCCTCAGTGAGCCTAGCCTATATTTCCTATATTTCCTCCACCCCGAGGGCATAAGATGCTTGTTTTTTAGCTTCGGCCACCTCCCTAGCCAACTGAGTTGCCTCCTTCATTTGCTGTAGCTCAGCCCTAAAATCCAATGCAAGTTGCTTCGCAGTGGCCAACTCTATCTTTGTTTGATAAAGCAAATTGCGTTGGTCCTCAGCTTGTGCCTCGGCGTTCTTTAGCCCCACTTGAGCAGATTTTTTCTCTCTCTCTCTCTCTCTCTTTCTCTCTCCTCAGTAGCTAATTTGGACAGCAGGCCCTTATTATCCTCCCTCGCGGCCCTTAAGGCCTTCTCAGCTTCAAGGCAAAGGTAGACTTCATTCTTAACGTCATTCTAGGCATTGTTAAACTATTCCTCAGCCATATAGACCTCCTAGGTAACCTGCGCAAAAGCAACGTTACACATATGATCAAACTTGCTAGTATCAAAATAAATGGAAAGTCTATGGGTATGGGCTTACCATGGCCAGGTCCCTTTTTAGGGACATGAATAGGTCCTGCTGCTTCAGCTTCCTCACAGCATCCATGTCCTTGGGTAGAAGGAGCGGCTACTGTAGGGCCTCAGCTATGTACTGGGAATGGCTTCTTTAGAACTCTCGAATAGAAGCGTTCCAATGGATGGGATCCCTATCCACCTCCAGCCGAGGAGACTAGGTTCGTTGTTGAGTTCGCACCTCGGCTAGGTTATGTTCCTCTCGGCTGTTGACAGAAGTGGACCTCCTGTCCTTAGGGTCCTTGTCCACGTTTATTGTTTAGTCCTCTTTTAAGGGACCACTTCTCCTTTCTCAAGATCATGCACTAGCCTGTTCTTCTTTAAGTCCTTTATTGTGTGCAGTCCAAGGTCGACGTGAGGTGGAGAATGAGGAGGAGGAGGAGGAGGAAGCTTTGGAGGAACTTGGGATTTGGGAGTTTGTTTGGAAGACTTCCCCTTATTCCGATTGGCTAGCAGACCCTTCAGGCTATTCCCCTTCTTCAAGTCCATTTCTTTTTCTTCCTCTTCTGAACTTGGATTAACCCGAGCAACTATCAATCTCAGGGAATAAGCAGCGGAGGATCTATGAAAGCCAGCCTCTGAGTTTGAGAGCTCAATGGCCTCTCTAGCACTTCACCTTCTTCCTTGAAGTGAAATTTGTCTATCTCCTCCGCTAATGATAAGTGGGAAGAGGCAATCTCCTCCTTTGGTACTATTGCTGTTTCAAGCAGAATTTGTTGAAGTGGCCACGCAACTGGTGGAAGATCTTCTGGGGCCAAGAAACTCGGGCGTGACATGTTAATTCGAGCTAGCCACTGGTCACCCGCTCTTATAGCGTGGCCTATTTCTTGGTATATCTCCGAGATAGGCTTGAAGTCCAAGATTAAGTGAACTGCTCTTAACTGCCTGTCTTCGCTCACGAAGATCTCGAACCTCAGTAGATAATTAAGAGCTTCAACGTTGGTAAAGCTAAGCCTGGGCATTACGTGCGTTATATCTGCAAAAATGGCCGAGAAGCAAAACATGGTTAAAAAGCTGAAATTCATCATCAAAAGAAGGCAAGATAAATCGAAAAAAATGGCATGGTCAGGGTTAAAAAAAAAAAAAAATCTAAATCTCTTGTTATAGAACCTAACTCTAAGGTGTCCCACCTGACACTCCCTCTCGGACGGGGTAGGGAAAGCCATCATGCCACGCTCCCGAGGCTATCAGATAGTCATCTTTCATTCCCTTGTTAGATTTGAATAGGCATGACACTAGTCTGACAATGTCAGATTGGGACTTGAGGTAGTATCCCGCTTTTTTGAGGGAGTGACATTCATACATGTGAACCACATCGTGCCAGGTAAGCCCCAAGCGTAGATGCTCGTTAAGAGCATTAACACTACCCAAGACTTTAAAAAGGTTGGGCACACATTGGTGGGGGCATATCCTATAGTTGAGGAGGTAGTCCCGTGTTATCCTACCTATGGGGAGAGTCATTCCCCCTTCTATGAAGGCTATCATAGGGATGATAACCTCCCTCTCCTCTCGATTTGTCACTATTTGTTCTTGGGAGCAGTATCGTAGGGCGACTTCCTGAGATATATGATATTTTTTCTTAAAGGCCTCTATCTTGGCAGGGGAGTCTACTAGGTGCTTAAATCTACCCATTAGGACAAGTCGGGGGGAGATAATTGAAGTTATTGAGTTAAGGAATAAAAACTAGAAGGCCGAGGAGACTGGCTGTGGAGAAAAAGAAAAGTTTGAAGAAACAAAAACTTACAAGAGGTAATATATGTGTCAATACTAGAAACCTTTAAGAAGATTTTCAGAGATTTCTCAAGGAAAAGGTGTGAGAGGTTTGATAATTTGAAGGGCTTTGTGAGTTTGATCGCTTAGAATCTCTGAAAGCTTGAAGGCTTGTAAAATGAGGGGAAAGTATTTTCCCTCAAGGCCTTATATATAGGGGGTGAAAGTGAGTGGGAGTTATCCCGCTCAAAATTCTAAAAGAAAGGTCAACCGTTGGATCTATGCCTCACCGTTGGATCTGGGGAACAAAGCGTCGCCTGAACCAATTAATGCTACTTCACGAACCTCGAAATGTCAGTAACAATTATGAGGTGCATAAAACAACACTCCCGCACGTGTGAATTAAGGAAGCAGCTAGTGTTAACCCTTGAAAAATCAAAACCCCATTTTTTCTCCTCGGATGAGAGGGAAAAATCGAGTTTTGAGGGGCTATTGTAGGGTTAAGGGCCCAATGTGAATGTTGGGCCTTAGGCCTGGTTCGAGGACACGACTAGGTCCGAGGAGGGATAGATGGCTGTGGGTGTTCCTAGTCTAAAGCCTTATACATGGGAAGTGAGTGGAAGATGATCCGAGGAGGAACGTCTTCTTGGATCAACTGGGAACGACCCCAGTATGAATTCTACCAATGAAGGGAACCTTACAGGAAGCTCCAGCAATTGAGAAGTGCCTCATGAATCTACAGGAAGGATGATAACTCAAGAATATCCAGGATAAAGCTACTACCACCGCATTAAATGCACTGCAACTACTTTCCTGACTGCATTTATGTGGAGAAAACCCCTGAACAGTGCAGCCTTGGCAACCACAACTCATAGAAGGCCAGAGGGGATGTCTGATGGGACAAGTACTCAAGTAGCAACCCAAATGATTGACAAGTGTAAGATCAAGTTAGTCCAAGAGGGACTATATAATAGAAGGGATCTTCCATGGATTGGGGATCAAAAAGGAGAGAAAGAAAACATTGTAGCAATCCAAATTGCATTTGTAACACATTTCATTAATTTTAGATAAGACTTGTCTCCTCGGACAGCGAATTCGTCCGGCTCTGTATTCCTTGTTCTTGCTTGATTGTGCTTAAATTCCAAACTAGCCGTTGTCCGATTCATTATGACCTAGTTCTTTAACCCACTCTCTACAAATTTATTGTATTGGGCTCACTAGGCTGATGTTTCACCTGTTTTGGGCTTAGGCTGAAAAACACGTCCTTATAATTATTATTTTGGAAAAATTACACTTGATGCATTTGTGGTTTCCAGAAAAACATTTTGCCTACCCATGGTTTAAAAATTGTCACTTTACCCACCTAAGGTAAGTTCTGTTTGTCTCCAGTTACCCACCTCTATTAAAATTAGGGATAAACTTGTATTTTTGCTATTTTTTATATCTCTTTCCTCCTAAAACATTAAAAAAATATATATATAAAATAAAGAGAAAAAAGATTTAAAAGTTAGGTTTTATAAAATTTAAAATTTTCTGAAGAAATTGGTCGACTCAATAACGCTCATGAGCTTCTTGAGATATGCATAAAGGTCTGTCACATTGAGCTAAGGGAAGAGACAAACTTCGTAGTAGGCTTGGAAGAAGACACATGAAGTGATCTTACAACTGACCAACCACGGTGAGAATTGCTCAACTCTTTGCATTGTGGGGATGAAAGGCATAGGATGAGAGCTGGGATTTGTTTACACAAGTGGTGTGCCTTCCTCAACCTGAAATCTCACCAAACGTGAAATACAAAAAATGAAAAAAAAAAAAAAAATTGCAGAAAAAGAGAGAAAAAATTGTTAGTATGACTTTGCCCTTTAATTTGTCTTTTTGCCCCCTTAAGATAAAGAGAAAATAACCATTTTATAAAGGAATTAGTGCTTAGAAGATAATAGAATGGAAGTATTCCGCCATAACCATTTCATTTATTTATACTAAACTTAATTTCAATCAAGTGATAGATGGAATATCCATTCAAACATCTTTTGTTGTTCCAAATGGAGATTTTATTTATGTGGAGAAGAATTAATATTTAATGGGGGTTCATTTCATTGAAAGGTGAATGGAAAAAAAAAAAAGAATGGATATAAAGGAATGGATGAAAAAAATAAAAGAAAAAAGAATGGATGTGGGTCCTTGTCAAAACTTAGCTGTAGGGTCCTGATTTGAGGGGTCCTTCACTGTAGATGTGAGCGAACTGGAATCCAACAGACCCAATACAATGAATTTGGTAGAGAAGCGGGCTCAAGAACTGGGCCTTTGCGAGGACTTCATCATCGGTCGGGCAGGATCGTTAGGGAGCAGGATCATCAAAGGGGCTGAGGAGGGGCAAAAGTCTGTCCTCAGGCCTCGTCCAAGGATGAGCCTTCACGGTTAGAGCTTTCAAGTGTTTTCCGAACTGTGATCCCCCCTCTTCGTGAGGTCTCTCTGGTTATATATCCTTCTGCTCCCTTCATCTTGGCCGTCCATCTGTTGATCATGCAAGTCGTTACTTGAGTATCTGTCCCATCCAGCGCTTCCTTCAACTTGCTGTGAGTTGCAGTAGACAGGGTGACACTGTTCAGGGGTCATTCCTTCATTAATGTGGCCAGACTGCCAGTTGCTGGCATTTAATGCGGAGGTGACAAACTCTTTTACAATAGCCCTTTCACCATGCTCCCATAGCTGTCCCCCTACGCTAGTCCTTTCGTTTGGGAATGACGGGGAGGGTTGCTTTGGATGGTGTATTGCCCTTTCCTTTCATGACACCAGTTTGCGGAGGACATGGCGATCCTCGGCGATTCCTCCTAATAGTTTTGGGCCTTCCTTAGTCATCCCCGGATGTTTTCCTCCTCGGCCTAGGCTTTTGGGCTTAATATTTGAAATGGGTCGGGGCACCTAGATCCTTTGGCCCCACACTAGCTTTTAGATATTTTTTTCTCTTGATTTTTTAGTTTTTTTAGTTTTTATGTTTTAAGAGGAGAGGGACATAAAAAGGGTAGCAAAAATACAAGTTTACCCCTATTTTTAATAAAAGTGGGTAACCGGAGACAAACAAAGCTTACTTTAGGTGGGTAAAGTGTTAATTTTTAAACCAAGAGTAGGTAAAGTGTTTTTTGAGCAAACCATAAGTGGGCAAAATGTAATTTCCCCTATTATTTTTTAAGGAGTTAGATTGGATGTAACTAGCATGCTATGGCAATTTTTGCTTATCTAATATGTTGATTGCAAAAAAATGTTTTACATAAGGGTATGTTTGGTAACTGTTTTTCCCCCTTATTTTCTGTTTTCAAAAAAAAAAAAAATTCTATTTTTGAAACTAAAAAACTTATTTGGCAACTCAAAATGAACACAAAACAAAAATTGTTCTCAAAACTCAATTTGTGAAGGAAACTGAAAACATGCAAAAAGTTGTTTTCAATTTCTAATTTTCAAAAGTCAATAAAAATATGCATTTATTTTTATAAATCTGTCTCATTTAATGAGTTTACATTAAAGTTCAAATCCTAATAATAACATATTTTAGTATTTTTTATTTTTTTTTTCAAAAAACTATTTTTTTAATTTCAACTAACCAAACATGTTTTTTGTTTCAAAAATACAAGAAAATTGTTTTTTCTTTATTTTCCTAAAAACAAGTTTTTGAAACTAGAAAACAAAAACTGTTACTAAACATAACCTTATTTTTGTTTGTTTTTTGCTAAGTAAATTTTTTTAATTGCTAACTACACAAATCAAATGGGCCTTAGACCCATGATCTCACCCACTACCTTGCTCTTATAGGGGAAGTAGGTGTCATTTGAGTTGGAGCTTATTAGGAAGTGTTTTTAACATCCTAACTACCCATTATTGACTACACAAGTATTTGCTCTTAGGGGTCCGTACTCTAAAATTGGTTTAAGGGCCATATTGTCTTAATCCATTTAAAGGCATTAAATCTTTTTTTCTTTGTTATTGATGCATTCATCAAGCGTTTATAAATCAGAAAGATAGATTTTTCTGCCTGTCAGTTTGCTTTCATACATCATGTCTAAACTATAAGGGAATGGATGTGACATGGGATTAAAACTGATTCAATGTTGGTTTTAAATTCGCAGTGAAATACTAAGTGAGTGTTTGATTTGTATTTTTAAACAAACATTTTCAGTTTTTAAACAATATTTTACGTATTTCTACACATTTTTTCACCCACACGTATTTTCACAAATGTTTTTAAATAACAATTTTCAGTTTTTAAACGCCCTAAGTTTTCTGTCCTGAAGTCTGAATTGTTAGAAGGGCTACCAAAGTTGATGTAATACATTGACAAGGATCTCAGCACCTTGGATGTTTGAATCATAATTCTTTCAGGAAAGAACTTATTATTCCTTATCATATTCTTAGATGAAGAGTTACCTATCAAAAAAAAATTTCTTAGATGAAAAGGAGTATTTTAGACTTCCGTGAAGCCCCGCCTACCGCCATTGGGACTTTAACTGAACCACATTCTTTGTGAAAGCTTTTGATGAGTAAATATCAATTTGAACCATAATGGCATAATCGACTTGTTAGCCAATGGATGGTTTCATGGACCAGCCCAGAAATCTCAAGGGCTTGGGCTTCAAGTTTGGTCCCAAAGGGCCAGGCTGAGCCAATCTTTATTGGCCCGAATTTTCTACGGGCCAGTCCTAGGTTCAAGCCTCAATGCCCAACCTGGCAGGCCCATGGACACCCTACTCGTGTATAATAAAAAAGCCTAAACAACACAGCTGAGAAAAAGGTCAGGTAGGGAGCCACTGGTCATCTCTAAAAGCTCTTGGAGGACTATGTCTAAACTTTTTTTAGGACGTTTTTCTATCTTGGTAAGGTGACATACCCTGCGTGATGGAATCTGTGACAATATTTTGGTCGTACTCATCTGATTTCTCTTAAAATTGATTTATAAAAATATATGCTACAGGTGTGAAGGTTCTTTCATTACTACTATTCTTTTTAAGCATCATTGGTTGATAGAGAACAACTTATTTCCTCTTTTGGTTTCAGAGAAACTATCCTTCTTCCATGCCATCTGCAATAGAGCCACCCGAGGACTCCATTGCTACACTTGTTTCCATGGGCTTTGATAGGAACTCAGCCCGACAGGCTCTTGTGCATGCTAGAAATGACATCAATGTGGCAACAAACATTCTTCTTGAAGCGCAGTCACACTAATATTAGAGAAATTGTTCTGTCAAAGGAAACCTAGATTGTTTCGAAATCAGACACAGAATCTTATACAATGCGGACATGCTGGCTAAACAAATCTGCCAATCTGGTCACAGGATTGATATGTTTAAGAGAAATCCAGTCAAGGCATTTGGAATAGCATTCTTAAGGTTTCTCTCTTCATCTTCTTGTTTTCTTTGTTAATTTCTTTTTGTTCCCCTTTCATTTTGGTTGTAGCTATCAGTTTAAGTTGAATATCGTACATTGAGGACAGAATTAGGAGCATGTAAAATTTTCACCCCATATTGAGGACATGCATATCCCGTTTAGTAGAAAAGATATGTATGAGGCATATATAGATCTGCTTACCTTTGATAGGGTCCCTTAACTCTCTCTCTCCATGAAAGGAAATTGTTATATTATAATAGTACAGCTGTGTTTGCATAGTTTTAAGGAAAAATCCTCTCTACCCCGATCTACCCCCTTCATGTGGGAGAAGATGTTGGGAAAAGAGAAATATAATGAAGTGAAAAAAGGTGTGGTTTGACAAATAATCTAAAACTACATTTCGACTCTCTAAACATACCAAGGGGGCAGCAGGAACAATGTCAGAAAATGGATAGGATTGCTATGAAACTGCATGGAATCTATGATACACGGTAAGAGAAAAGGTTTTGGTTGTTACTTGTGAGCAAAAGATGGTGAATTTTTTCCGCCATAACCACAAGCAGACATCAGCGTGCATATTGCTTAGAGTTGGCTGTCAGGTTGATAATTGAAAATGCACCCATAGGGGTTGCTGGATGAATGAGACAACAAGAGGGTTTTGGAACTTCTACTGTCTCAGCTATAAGTTTCACCCACTAGTTTCTAAATCTGTAAGTTTCAAATTTTCGGGAAAAGTTCTGTTCCAATTGAATCTCTTAACTGATTATTTTATGTTTTCAATCTAATGGCCAACTTGTTAACTTAATTATAATATTCCATTTTGCCAAAGACTGATTTAAAAAAAATATAATTTAGCTTTCTATTTCTGTTTTGTTTTTCTAGTCTGTTTCATTATGTTGTTCATCTATTGGCTTAAACTTTCGAAATACTGACTGATTGGTATAAACTTTATCAAACAGAAACAAACAAAAAATATAATTTAAAAAGAAAATAAAATCAGCAAGGAAGGAAAAGTCTGGACGTTCCATTCTACTAACCTTTGAACAAAGTCAATTTTGGTCATTTTATAGTTTTTTTTTTTTTGGTAAGTCATTTTATAGTATATTGGTCTTTGTTACACAAATAATTTTCCATTTTTTCCAAGTATTATTAAACACTAGTTTTCAAGCACGTGCTAGCTAGTAACTACATATAACTTTACCAAAAAAAGAAACATGACTACATCTAACAAATTAAAACAAACCAGCAAGACTTTCAAAAAAAAAAATTACTAATTAAAAAAAAAAAAAAA
>JAOWBE010000813.1:31198-44297 GCA_028566155.1 Quercus phellos | reverse complement strand
TTGGATAAAAGGAAAGAGAAGAAAAAGTCTGCAAATTTCTGAGTCGAGACTTGTTGGCCAAAAGTGGACTGGTAGAGCTTTATTTTTTGTCGGTAAATTGACTGGTAGATTTGGAGCATACGTTATAGAAGTTAGATAGAACCTCTAGAGATTCCATTTCGGTTTCTTACAGGTCACGCCAAAATAGAATATTGAATTAAACAAGCAAACGGCAGGTATGTCCAAAGCCAGATAAGGGAAAGCCTTTCTGTCAAATATATTGACGTGGTTATATAAGATTAGTTAATACTGGTCACATATATTTTTTTTTCTTTCTATCCTTCTTTAAAAAAATTAAAAAAAAAAAAAATCTATCAGAATATAGTCTTTGATATTTGCTTAATTAGCATTTCATTTTAACTAACGCTAATATTATTTTTGATATTCTTCATTTTTTTTTTTAGTTTCAAAAATAAAATTGTGCAACTTTTGTAAATCAGATATTCGTTTATAAATGATATTGAGAGTAGCACAGTTATATTTATCATCACCTCAGTTTGTAATGAAATTGGAGTAGCTTTTGCTTTTCTCAATCTGTAAATGAATGAACCAGTACAGAACCGCAAGTAGTTGAATATGCTGCGTTTATTACTGGTGCGCAGGAAGTTGCTGGGCGTTTTCAACAGTGGCGGCAGTTGAAGGCATAAACCAAATTGTCACCGGCGAACTAATCTCTCTATCGGAACAAGAACTTGTGGACTGTGACAGAGAGTACAATGGTGGATGCAATGGAGGTCTCATGGATTATGCCTTCGATTTCATTAAGAAAAACGGTGGCATGGACACCGAGTCTGACTACCCTTACCTAGCCGTTGACAGCAAGTGCGACGCGACCAAGGTTTGTATCAAACTGCTTAATTTTCTCATATATTGAATCAGATTGATTCAATTTACTACTTAGGAACATCTATCTGTTTTAGGGTAGTCTTGAATTCTAATTAAAATTTGGTATTGTGTGTTGGGTTATTGCAGAAGAATACTAAGGTTGTTAGTATTGATGGGTACGAGGATGTTCCACCCTTTGATGAGAATGCTTTGAAAAAGGCTGTGGCACATCAGCCTGTGAGTGTTGCAATTGAAGCCGGTGGCATGGCTCTTCAGCTCTATGATTCGGTAAGCTGACTAGTATTTCTTTGTGTTTCCTGTATTTCATTTTACTGCATAATCTTTTTAGTATTTAAAGGCATACTTGTCAGCTACTCAAGGAATTGGCTTTATCCATTTTTGGTTCTATAATTGGCTCAATTTAGAAGCATATGATAAGCTTATATTGAGCAGTATCATAAATTTTACCTTTGGGATTACTTTATTTGTGCCCCATGTTCTTTGTGGCTAGGTATCAATTGCCCCCTAATCTACTCTATTTGCGCACTGAAGTAATTACTTATTTTCCTTCAAAAAATTTCAGGGTGTATTTACTGGTGAATGTGGCTCAGCACTAGACCATGGTGTGGTTGCTGTTGGATATGGCACAGAGAATGGTGTGGATTACTGGCTTGTGAGGAACTCATGGGGAACCAACTGGGGTGAGAATGGATACATCAAGGTCCAGCGCAATGTGTTTGAGACATATACTGGCAAGTGTGGAATTCTAATGGAAGCCTCTTACCCAGTCAAGAATGGCCAAAACCCAAGCAAGGCTTTTTGGGCCTTTGAAAGCGCTGTTGAGATAATCAGCAGTGCTTGAAGTGCCCTATTGGATATTTTTGGGCCAGGGAAGAGAAACAGTGTTAAAGGTGCATGAAAGCGATGCTTCTGTTTGATAACCCATTAAATCCGGTCATGGTTGATAGTCGTATTATGCCCTTTATTTCTTGGCCTAAAGTTACGAAAAGATGACCGGAGTACTGTCATTTATTTGAAAAATATGATCATTGTTGTACATAGTACTTAATATTGTCGCAATTGCATCCCAGAAATTGATGACATTGTAGTTCAATGTCATTTGCTTTGCAATGTAAGTCTGAATTCCCACCACGGACTTGAAATGAAATGGATCTGTTACTATCTGCAAATGTTTTATTGTTAGCTAAATAGTTTTATTTCATATGTGACCAAATTTACAATCTAAAATACTCTTGGCTATAGATCACACGCTAATGGGAACACTATTGGTTAATACTTAATACCATTAGATCTTTCATCCTTCCAACTCAATGAAATCATTTTTCTAAAAGACTAATGTAACAAGAATAATCCTTGGATTAGGTTGTCAATGCTGCCACCAGAGGGAGAATAGGAGGAGATAAAGTCATGAAACCTCTGTGCTTTTTCACTAATTAGAATGTGTAGATGTCACTGTCAGTTGATTTTTCCTGTCTAAATAAATTATGAGATTGATTAAGAGGGAAAGGAGCCCAAAGAGACCGACCCATCTCTAACAAAAGGCAAGGGAAAGATGGGGTAAGGCCCATGGACAGTACAAGAATGGGCTTAAGTGTTCGAACGTCGAAGTTCTATTCTCATCAAATCTCATCAAATCTAATGGCCTAGAGGGAGGAGGGTAGAGGGGAGTAGAGTAGTAGGGAGGAGAATAAAAGGGAATTGTTCACCTCTACATTGTTTGGATTTTTTTTTAAAATTAGTAAGGAAGAAGGGAGTAATTAGTCTTTCTTCTTATTTGAATGTTTTAAAAATTAGAATGAAGAAAAGAGAAAATGATTAAAATAGACAAATTTATCTTTTTTTTTTTTTTTTTAAGATGGACAAATTTATCCATATTTGAAAATGAACTTGCAACATCAGTTTATTATTAATTTTAAAAGGGTAAATTGAGAAATTTATCTAGTCAATAATTTATATACTCTACTCTCCTTCCAAATTTCTCTAATTTGGGGGAATTAAAAATGAGGGGTTAGGGGTGGTTGAAACCTCTCCAAACTCCTCCCCCTCCTTCCTAAAAAAACTTTCAAATAAGGTAATTAAATTACTTTCCTTCCCTCTACTCTACTTTCCCTTCTTTTTTAAACTTCCAAACAGGCCATAAAACACCAATTAAACCCACTCCCATCACCCCCAGAACCAAATCTTGCTCTTGAAATAAACCTACAAAATCCAATTTCTTATTAGACGTTTTTGGCTCATTTAAAGTCATAATGGGTACTTTTTTATAAACTACAAAGTTGTACCCCATTAATTGGACACTACAAAATCGTATTTCTGAACAGACGTTTTTGGCCCATTTAAAGTCGTAATGGGGACTTTTTATAAACTACAAAGTTATATCTCGTTAATTGGACACTTGAGTTAAAAATTATGTCCAAAATACTATTTGTAGGTTGGAATTCTAATTCAAAATGGACTTGGATTTGGTTCAAATTTCCTTTAATTCATTTCTCCAATTGGACTCAAATTTAATTGGGTTGGCTTACTTTTAAGTCTTTAACTTTCTTCTTTTCACAAATTTACTCATGTAATTCCATTTTCCTACAAAAGACATATTCACACATTAAAATCCAATTAAACAGAAAATTAATTATTCAACATTATTACAAAACCAAATATAAAAGGTATGAATTAACTTAAAATAAGTATGATAATACTTTCTAATAATGATATAAATATGTAAAATTAAGTAATTATCATTGATCCCAAAAAACACTATGAAAACACAAAATTGCAAGACAACCCTGGTTGTTTTTTGGTTCCTAAACAAACTCTCTATCTTTCTCTCTCAACTAAGTGAGTATGTAATAACGTCAAATTTATAGAAAAGAATATGAAAAAATGTTTTCTTAAAAAAAAGGATTGGAGGAAGAGTAGCTGGAACTTGTGGAAGGTGTATAATAAGTCAAGAAACTGTGCTTAAGAGAAAAAAAGGAGGGGTGGGGGGGGAAAGGAGACAGATTAATGGCCTGTTTGGATGGAGGGGGAAAGGAGGGGGAGTGGAGGGGAGTAGAGTAGTGTAGGTTAAAAATAAGCTAATTTTGTACTAAATCCACTCTACTCTACTCCTCTCAATCCAAATAGACCATAAAGGAGAGAATAATAGGAAGAAAAATAGTCTAAAAAGGCAGGAAAATGATTGAAGACACTTTGACTTTGGTTGATATGGCATTCTAGTATATTGTATAGATAATGGACCCTTAAGAATGCTCTTAGTAGCACACCCCAAACACCCCTGAAACAAAGTTTAACATTTTTTAGGTGGGTCGACCTCAAGGTCCCAACAATGCCTTTGACAAGTTGTAATAATTACGTTCACGTCTGGGAAACTAACGTTTATATAATAATTTTTTCTTTTATATAAACATAGATCACGTTTATTTTATTTTCTATAGAATAAAATATACATAGACCAAGTTGCTAACCATAAGTTTCACAACAAAGATATATTAACAAAAAAATAGAAAAAAAAAAATTTTTGAAGAGAAGAAAAAAGACTTAAAAACTTGAACGTAAAGAAGTCGTCACATTGCTTGTCCAAATTAAATGAATGGGTTTTCATCCCATAGTAAACAATGAGTTATTTTATCCCCAAAAAAAAAAATTAAACAATGAGTTATTAATGTTTGGCATGGAGTTTAGTTGTATTTAATTTGGATTATATTCCTTTTTTAGCCTATTGTGAATCATTTATGTAGGAAAGATATACCATTATTTCATGTTATAGTTTTATATCTTGTTTTGATATATAGAGAAAAACTATGATGCTTACATCTTTAATTTTTCCCTTTGAATGGTAAAATTACTGTAACTTTGTGAACGTAAGCAAATTACCAAATCACGTAAATATTGTCTTGCATGATTGTTTTCTTTGAGACATATTTTCTCATTTTTTTTGCATTTCACAAATTTAGAAATTCCATGTATATTCCATACAACTAATATCTTATCTTAAGCCTAATCTTCAATTTGTGACTTTCATAATATAATTTGGAACATTACCTTTTGAAATCCGGATCTGATTTTGTATAAACTAAGGACAAGCCTTAAAAAGTATACACAATTAAAAGTTCTCTAGCAATTGCTATTTGCTATTCCAAACCAAAGCGGTCCACCATGGCACCATCCATGTGAGCAGCGCATTCCATTCAAGTGAATTAAAGTATCAAATAAATATACTGCTAAATCCTTTTGTTCACGTTCATAAAAAAAATTAAAAAAAAAAAAAAAAAAAAAAAAAAAAAAAAAATTCCTTTTGTTCACATCATGATGTTGGGCTCCATTTTCTTTACTTCGGAGTCAAAATTCCTATGGAAAAATAAAGCATATCTATCGTGTTTTTGTTACTTGAGAGGCATCTATTTTAGGCTTATCCCAAGATTCCCAACCAAACACTGAGAATAGCATTCATTCTTCACCCAAAAAATGGTTGCTGTCTTCAACAAGGAGCTCTTGAGCTGGTACCTAATCACCCTCAAGCTCAGAGAAGCTGTAGAATCTGGGGTAGCAACAACATCTACTACCACACCATCCATAGAATTTCCAGAACAAACTCAGCATCTGCTGCAGAAACAGCAGCAGGAGCAATCAGAATCACTTCAAATTGTCATAAGAAATGATGGTGAAATTTGTGAAGAGGTAGAAAATACACCAGATTCTGAATGGGTGATCTCCATCAAAGAAAAACTTGAGCAAGCTAGTCAAGATGATGCAGCAAGTTCATGGGCAAAGCTGTGCATCTATAGAGTCCCCCATTACCTACGAGAAGGCGATGACAAATCTTATGTCCCCCAGATTGTCTCTGTAGGACCTTATCATCATGGCAAGAGACGCCTACGCCAAATGGATCGCCATAAATGGCGTGCCCTTCAACATGTTCTCAAGCGTACTAATCATAACATAAGTCTCTATCTTGATGCTGTGAAGGAACTTGAGGAAAGAACTCGTGCCTGTTACGAGGGGCCATCAATTACTAGTCTTGGCAGCAATGAATTTGTTGAAATGATAGTGCTTGATGGTTGTTTTGTGATTGAGCTCTTTCGAGGTGCTGCTGAAGGATTCAAGCAACTGGGTTATCCTCGAAACGACCCCATCTTTGCAATGCGTGGATCAATGCATTCAATTCAGCGAGACATGATAATGCTAGAGAATCAGCTTCCACTCTTTATACTTGATCGCCTCCTTGGACTACAGTTAGGTAATCCAGACCAGAAAGGACTTGTAGCAAAGCTAGCACTCCAATTCTTTGACCCGTTAATGCCAACAGATGAGCCATTAACAAAGAGTTATAGGAGCAAATTGGAGTCATCACTTGACTATGCGACCACCTTTGACCCTTTATCAGATCAAGGTGGCCTTCATTGCCTTGATGTTTTCCGAAGAAGTCTCTTGCAAATAGGGCCTCAACTGGAACCTAGGATTTGGATCAAGAGATGGTCACATAATCGTGTTGCAGATAAACGAAGGCAACAGTTAATACATTGTGTTACAGAACTCAAAGAGGCCGGAATCAAGTTCAAGAAAAGGAAGACAGATCGCTTCTGGGACATAAAATTCAAGAATGGAATTCTCTATATTCCAAGGCTCTTGATCCATGATGGTACCAAGTCTCTTTTTCTAAACCTTATTGCCTTTGAACAGTGTCATCTTGATTGTGGCAATGGCATTACCTCATATGTGGTGTTCATGGACAACTTGATCAACTCTCATCAGGATGTGGGTCACCTTCATTACCATGGAATAATTGAACACTGGCTTGGCAGTGATGCTGAAGTTGCTGACCTCTTCAACCGCCTATGTCAAGAGGTGGTTTTCGACATCAACGACAGTTACCTTTCCCCCTTGTCCGAGGATGTGAACCGGTACTATGATCATAAGTGGAATGCTTGGTGTGCGAGTTTAAGGCATAACTATTTCAGCAATCCCTGGGCGATTATCTCATTAGTTGCTGCTGTTTTCTTGTTGCTGCTTACTTTTACGCAGACCTTCTATGGAGTATATGGCTATTACAGGCCAAGCTGAATCCAGTATATCCAAGCTGGCAAGGTCTCTCTATCTCTCTTTGGTTGAGTTTCAGTTACAGAGTCCGTATGATACCCTGATATTGCCCCTTTTTCCCTTTTTCTAGGGGACAAATGATTGAATATGTTTGTCTCAGTTTATACAGATATTTGCTGAAATCAAAGATTTAAAAATTGGATTGCAAATAAATTTCCACTAAGTTCCCAGCTATGTTTTACTTGTCTCTGGCAATTTAGAGGGATGATCATGATTTATGAATCCCCAATAGCCAATTCATCAAGTTTTGAGATGATCCCTGCTAGGCTTATAAATTCTTTCGCCCATGATCATGATTTTTTTTTTTTTTTTTTTTTCTGTTGTAACTCAAATTCTAAAGAATACGATAGCAATTTCCAATGCTAATAATCACACTATGTTTTGACGATTGCTCAAATGTACACCATGGGTTATACAACAAAATCATGCTTTTCGGACATGTCCACGTGAAGCTTCCTGTGTCTTATTAATAGAATATTGAATACTATATGAGCAAGCTAATTAAAATCAAGCTTAAACAGTATATGTTTCTCTAAACCTACGATGTAATCAAAAGCAAAACGAAAGTGTGCAATTGGATAAAAGGCTGGCCTGCATGCATCTTTACTTTTCTTCGTTAACTCATATACTGACACCCCGAAATAGATTAACTGCAATTGATAGACATCAATGCAAAAACAAATTTCATGTTACACTCATTAAAAAATGAACCTACTAATAAAGAAATGTGGGGTTTTGAGAACCTTCCATCGTTTGGTAGCAAAGAGCTTTAAAAGAGGAAGTGAGACAAGCTGCAGCGAATTATTTGGCACAATACAGAACAGACCCCGCCACTCCAAGCAATTCTCTTCTACTTTTTTGTGTGTCAAATCCAACAATTGATTGGCGACTAGCTGACTAAATTAATCAATCCGGTCATAGTTGATAGTCGTATATGCCCTCTTTTTCTTGGACTAAACTACCGTAGGAAGACCGGGCGGGTATTGTGATTTACTTGAATATGATCATTGTCGAACATAGTATTAATATTGTCGCAATTGCATCTCAAAAATTGATGACAATGTAACTCAATGTCATTTGCTTTGCAAATTGCAATGTAAGTCTGAATTCCACCAGGGACTTGAAATTAAATGGATCTGTTACTGTCTGCAAATGTTTTATTGTTAGCTAAAGCGTTTTTTTTTCTTCATATGTGACCAAATTTACAATCTAATATACTCTTGGTTATGGATTACACGCTAATGAAATCAGTTTTCTAATGACTAATGTAACAAGAATAATCCTTGGATTAGGCTGTCAATGCTGCCACCGGAGAGAGAATTGGAGGAGATGAAGCAGTGTCATGAAACATCTGTGCTTTTTCATTAATTTATATGTCAAATGAGAAAATGTAACCTGACTTTTTCCTGTCTAAATAAATTATGAGATTGATTAAGAGGGAAAGGAGACCAAATGGACCGGCCCATCTCTAACAAAAGGCAAGGGAGCGATGGGGTAGGGCCCATGGACATTACAAGAATGGGCTAAAGTGTTTGAAGTTGTATTCTTATCAATTCTAAAATAACCAATTAAACCCATCACCCCCAGAACCAAATCTCGCTCCTGAAATAAACCTACAAAATCCTATTTCTTTCCCCTCTTCCCCCAGCGCCCTTACTCACAAATTCATATCACCCCTCTGTAATTTTGGAGCTAAAACATATGTCAGTTGATTCAGTAGGTAAAGTTCTTGTAATATTTTAAGAGAAAACTAAAAATTAAGATTAATTAACTTCTTGTGCTTTCTACCTCTCTACAACTTTAGTAGGGGTATCCAAAAGTACTGTAGTAGTTGGATAGAAAGCACGAAAAGTAAACTACTTTTTTTTTTTAGGCAAAAGGTTAGAAGTAAACTACTTTGACTATTGAGAAATCATTCCTTAGTCCTTACGCTATTAATAACAAGTACATTATATTTGTATACATTGTTTACTAGCATTGCTCTTTAAATAAAGTAATATGCTTTGATTTTTATTTTTATTTTTTTGGATACACAATGTACTTGTCCCATGACGCTTTAACCCTTTATATTATATTTGTATTAGTTGTGGGCTCACACGCAATGCGTGAAAATGCATAATTATTTTTAATTTGGTATATACTATAATATATTTTCTAAAATCTTCTAAAGATAATATATTAGGATTAGTCTTCTTGAGAAGAAATAGACTTATTTAGCCAAAGGCCTATTCTAATCCTCAACCATTTTCGATTTCTTGATTGCATATAAGCATCACCCATTTTATATTCTTTTTGTATCTCTCTCTACAAATGCAATACCTTCCTCAAGTATTTTCCATCTCTCTATCTCTACAAATGCATGTTTATATTTACATTTTCTAAAAATCTTAATTACACATTTTTTTTTGGTGCATATTTTTAGTGTGTTTTGTTAATATTAATTTTTTTAAGATGAACTGTATTCTTCTAACTTGTGTTGTGTCATAGTAGGATACGTCTTCCTTGATTTTTCTTCCATACAATTGAACTTTCTAAGTTTCAAATTTAAATATTTTTGTTTTAGAAGAATTTAAATGATATTTGGTTGCCCAATTTAAATACTATATTGGTGATTTGAAATCAAAAAATGGTTGGTCTCACTAAAAGTTTGTTAACCTGGATATTTTTTAAAACTTAACTTAAAATTGTGATCCAAAAAACATTGTGCAAACAAAAAATTGCAAAACAATTCTAGGGTGTTTTCTGGTTCTCTCTTTCTCAACTGAATGGGAAAGAGGAGCAAACTGAGTAATGTCAAAATTATGGAAAAGAAGATGAGAAGAAGTCCAAAAAAGAATTGGAGGAAGAGTAACTAGAAAAGTAAGAGGGGAAGAGCTAAAAAATTGAGGAGATAAATTAAAGGATAGTAGTTATAAGGTGTGGAATAATATGAAAGGAAGGAAAATTAATTAATTAATTATTTTTATGTAAACGATAACAAGGAGGAAAATGATTGAAAGCACTTTGGTTGATATGGCATTATATAATATATTAATGTATAGATAATGGACATTTAGTAGCACACCGAAAACACCCGAAACAATATTTAATTTCTTTTTAAGTGGGTCAACCTTAAAATGTCTTGCCAAGATGTAAACAATGTATTGTAGAAGAATTTTTTTAGAGAACTCTCCCAACCACTAAAATACTTAAAGTAATTATGCTAAACTTAGTTTATTAAATATATATTTTTCTAGTAGTCTAGAAAATTTGAATTAACCATCTTATATTTTTTTATTAAAGATAAAAATAAAAAACTATTTGAAGCCTTAATAAAAAAATTAAATAAGTTTCCATCAACAAAATAAAAAATTAAATTGATTTGACTGAAAAAAAAAATTGTAATTAAGTATTAAATTCTTTGATTCTTTCCTTTAAAAAAAATAAATTGATTATTCCATTATAAAAAATAATTATTTCTTTATAAAAATAATAAAATAATATGCTTACACAATCTCATTAGTAGCCCATTAGGCCCAACCTAGTAGCCTAACTTGTTTTAGACAAAATGGGCATTGCCCATGGGCAGGGTTGTGGGCTGAGGTGTTCTCTTTTGGCCCAGCCCACGATCCGGCCCGTTAACTAGTTAATAGCCCATTATGCCCAGCCCATTATGCTCCTGGGCCAAGTAAAAATGGGACAGGCCAACCCGACCCGGCCCATTGACAACCCTTACGTTTGGGAAACTAATATGTAATCATTTTTCCTTTTCCTTTTTTATATGCTTAGATCACGTTTATTTTATTTATTTTTTTCTATAGAATATACATAGATCAAGTTGCTAACCTTATTCTTCTGGAAAAAATAATTGCTAACCATAAGCTTCACAACAAAGATGCATTAACAAAAAAAGAAAAGAAGACTTATAAATTTGAATGTAAATTCAAGAGCCATATAGCTTAATTGGCACCTTCTTTTATACAAAATACCAGCATATTGTAACTATCTAAAATAAAATATAAAAAACTTAAGCATAAAGAAGTCACGTTGCTTGGCCGAATTAAATGAACGGGCTTTCATCCAAGAGTAAACAATGAGCAACTAATATCTTATCTTAAACCTAATCTTCAATTTAAGACTTCAGGCTATATTTTGGAACATTATCTGCAGAAATCCGGATCTGATTTTGTATACTGCTCAAAATCTGAGAACAGAAGAACGAGCCTTAAAACTACAGAACATAACACACACCAAAAAGTTATCTATCATCCATGTGGGCAGCAAATTCCATTCAAGTGAACCTAAGTATCAAATAATTATTATATAGCTAACTCCTTTTTTTTCACATCATTAATGTTGGGCTCCCTCTTCTTTACTTCGGAGTCAAAATTCCTATGGGAATAATAAAACATTTCTATGGTTTACCAAAAATAAAAATAAAACATTTCTATCGTGCTTTTGTTCTATTTTTTTTTTTCAGATAAATTCTTGCTTTTTTTACATGCGATGCATCTTTCAGGCCTATCCAAACCAAACACTGAATAGCATTCATTCTTCACCCAAAAATTGTTGCCGTGTTCACCAAGGAGCTCTTGAGCTGGTACCTAATCACTGTCAAGCTCAGAGAAGCGGTAGAATCTGGAGCAGCAACAACTTCTACTACCTCACCAACTATAGAATTTCCAGAACAAATTCTGCATTCGCTGCAGAAACAGCAGCAGGAACCATCAGAATCACTTCAAATTGTCATAAGAAATTATGGTGAAAATTGTGAAGAGGTAGACAATCCACCAGATTCTGAATGGGTGATCTCCATCAAAGAAAAACTTGAGCAAGCTAGTCAAGATGATGCAGCAAGTTCATGGGCAAAGATGATGGTGGCCTTCAGTGCGTTGATGTTTCCGACGAAGTCTCTTGCGAAGAGGGCCTCAACAGGAACCTAGGAATTGGATCAAGAGATGGTCACATAATTGTGTTGCAGATAATCAAAGTTACGAAGGCAACTGTTAATACATTGTGTTACAGAACTCAAAGAGGCTGGAATCAAGTTCAAGAAAAGGAAGACAGATCGCTTCTGGGACAAAAAATTCAAGAATGGAATTCTCCATATTCCTCGGCTCTTGATCCATGATGGTACCAAGTCACTTTTTCTAAACCTTATTACCTTTGAGCAGTGTCAACTTGATTGTGGCAATGACATTACCTCATATGTGGTGTTCATGGACAACTTGATTAACTCTCATCAGGATGTGGCTCACCTTCATTACCAGGGAATAATTGAGCACTGGCTTGGCAGTGATGCTGAAGTCGCTGACCTCTTCAACCATCTATGTCAAGAGGTGGTTTTTGACATCAACGACAGTTACCTTTTCCACTTGTCCGAGAATGTGAACCGGTACTATGACCATAAGTGGAATGCTTGGTGTGCTAGTTTAAGGCATAACTATTTCAGCAATCCCTGGGCTATTATCTCATTAGTTGCTGCTGTTTTCTTGTTGCTGATTACTTTTACACAACCTATGGAGTATATGGCTATTACAGGCCAAGCTGAATCCAGTATATCCAAGCTGGCAAGCTCTCTCTCTCTCTCTTTGGTTGAGTTTCAGTTACAGAGTTTGTATGAAACCCAGATATTGCCTTTTTTATCTGGAGGTGGATTAAGCCTCCAACATTTTCACAACAAATCATAGTTGTTATTGGTTCTAATTTGAACCTACCACTAAAATTATTATTTTTTTGCCTACCAATAATAACCTATAATAACTTGCCACTTAAAATTTGTTACGAAAGTATTGTAGATGTAGGGACTTGCTCGGAGTCCTAGGCCCAAAGGATGGATGGACTTAGACCCAAAGGATGGATGGACCTAGGCCCAAGAAGCCCAAAACAATAAATTTGTAGAAAATTGATTGAAGAAATGGGCTTTAGTGAATTAGTCAATCAACAAATGGATCCTGATGGTAAGAGAAAGAAAATGAACAAGTTTAAACTTGAGAAATAGTCCTTGGCCAAGTCCGAGGAGACTGATTCTCTTTTACTAATACTCAGGTTATGTTACAAGTTATGTTCTAGAGAGTTACAGTGTTTTTCTTTCTTTTTCTCAATCCCTTCCTCATGGAAGATTTCTTACATTATATAG